>JAURVB010013662.1:0-112266 GCA_033002965.1 Piper betle | reverse complement strand
CCTTAAGAACACTCTCCTACACCTACTTTGAAAGCTTCATCGACGACAACGACTTTGTTTTCGTCAACTGCTTCTCCCACCTACACTGGTTAGACCTCGACAACGATGAATACTCATACCGAGAGTTTATATCAAACTGGGGAATTTCAGCAATATCGACTAAGCTCATGCCAATTGTTTCCTTGACTGTCTACCTCAACAAAGATGTTTCTAGTTGGTCCTTAGAGAACTTGTCCAGATGCTTTGCCTGTCTACCTCAACACCCACTTTTGACTTCATGTACATAATCCTCCATTTCCATATAAGTCAATCCAAGAAACATTTCTTCTAGATTTGGGTAGTGTTCAAGTAAATTGAATACGATGGTATTGGGGAAGCTTGTTTGCAAATATATAGCGTTCAAATGTCTGGGATGGAGCAGAATATACAACATTTGAGCTTAAGATGGATAAATGACTGGTAAGACTTTATGAATCGGCACAAGGGGGCACCATTAATTATCATCTCACAATGACCATGTATAATCATGCTCCGAAGGTTAAAATTAGCTTCCAAAAGTTGAATGAGATCACTATTAGAGAATTTGGCATGCCAGATGTGGAAGGATGCAAAGAGTTGAATTATCAACTTTGCCTATCCCACCAAACTGATTGTCATTGGTTATGTTGTTTTAAAGTCAAATTCAGGTTGAAGAGTATTGTGTTGATGGATAATTTTAAGCCCTTTATGTCCTTAACATCTATCCACATCTCGCATGCAAAGTTCTCTCATAGTGAACTCAATCAACTCTCTGAAGCTAATTTTTACCTTCAGAGCCTAGTTATTCTATCTGATCCTTGTGTCGTAATAATTAATGGTCCCCCCTTGTGCTGATTCGTAAAGTCTTGCTGGTCACTTATCCATCTTAAGGTCAAGTGTTGCATGTTCTCTAAAGCACAGTATTGGATTTTGTCTGCACCATCCCAAATGTTTAAACACTATATCTTTGCAAAACGAATTTCCCCGATACCAACTTGTTTGATTAACTTGAACACTATATCATCATCAATCTGATGAACCTCATCATACTAGCAATGTCACCCGAGTTCATAAATTTTTTGTCATATTTCCTTCTGAAACTTTGCTTATGAACGTGTTTCTTGTGCCAACTACATTGAGAGGGGGAATTGGGAAGAAAATTGATCAAGAATTCATCCTTACATGTGCAGAAGGAAAAACTAAAAGAGTGTGTTTATTGTTGCACGATGCATGGCATGTTTTTAAAATATTTTACCAAGACCAATATGTTGGAGTCCCCCATCATACAATGAAGATGAGAAAATATGCAAGCACATGGGAAGTTGTACAGACATGGAGTTGGATGAAGAGGTGCGAACAATTTAAAGAGACTTTTAGAAAACAAAGAAGAGATTCATTATTGAGCATTTCCAATACTCAGGATATTTGAAGTTGCCTCTTCATTTCTAAGAAGTTGGTCATATCTCGTGTAAAAACCTAATTTGGTCCATTTTATGGACCGAATTATAATTCAAAAAGCTATTTATTGGACTACCACATACAAACTTTACAAAAGCGTTTCAACCCTTAAGGAGGCTTAAGATGGATTACATATAAGATTTCATACAATGCGTACTGAATCACACTATATAGAACATATCTTAAATTTAGGGCTCCTGAATGAGTACTCCAAGCCACTAGAGAGGCAACACCTCCCATGCAATTAAGGTGGTGACTTCCTAGGTGATATTCATTCTGAGCTACATTAAGGTAACACCTTAAATGCAGCTAAGAGATTGAGTTCTTGAAAGATGTAGATGCATGGCATTTGGCCCAAAGTTGATACTCCATGCGATAATAATAATAATAATAATAATAATAATAATAATAAAATTATTAAATGCACATACACAACCATCATGTCATAAGCCAATCCAATATCATACAAAGGTTCTTAGAAATAAAAATCAGGGCTCGTGCCCACAAAATAATGCAATCGAACATAAGTCCAAAATATATAATAAAAAACATAACATCAGGGCCCCCTGCTACTGCCATGAGCCTCTATTTTGTGTGCCAAAGCTAGCCAATGCCACAGGACCTCACCTATATGGATATAGGAAAAAGTGTCAGTAATTAAATAAGTTTGATTATCGGTCTTAAATAACCACCAATATTACAAACTGATGAATGTGTACTCCATTACCTACAAAAGCTTAGAAAATTTAGAAAAACCTCGCAAGGTAGTAAGCAAGAATAACTTAAATAAATAGGCCAACAAGTAAACACTACAAAATCATACTCATATGGGAAAGCTTATGCCCTCAAATCCTCCATTTAACACCCGTCACGGTAGTTAGATGGCAAAGGAACAATTAAGTTAGTGCCACAAATTCCATAAATGTATTACATTATGCAGTTACCTCTTACATTGCA
The DNA here is from genome assembly GCA_033002965.1 of Piper betle. Lineage (NCBI taxonomy): Eukaryota > Viridiplantae > Streptophyta > Magnoliopsida > Piperales > Piperaceae > Piper > Piper betle. Next base: position 109,833 of record JAURVB010013662.1, on the reverse strand, counting down.
CTACTTTAGGATTTAAAGAAGTACTAGTACAATTTTTACTACCCGTACAAATCTCTCTCATGATCGTAAAACCGTAAACCCTCATACACATTTTTAGTAAGCTTTGGTAGAGACTTGTATAATAAGTTTTTAGAACTTAGCTTTTGAGAACGATCAATCTCCAAAATCTCGACTAAATGACCCGACAACGGAGGGATTTGATAAAACGCTCCCGACACCATCCTACGTGTAAAATACGATTAAAGTCAACACACAAGGAGTCAACAACAAATAAAACAAGGGAAGTCCTACGAACCTGAATGATCGGAGCTCATAACCTTAGATAGATGAGCTCACCCTGCATAACCTACCAAGAGTTGAAACCTAAACCAAGATTGGATCACATTGACACGTAAAACAAAGTAAAGCCTCTGCTCATGTACGATAAAAAGACTTAGATAACTTAATTGTTTCACTTAATGCATGGTTAAACATCATTAGGTAACCTTAATTAAGGTTGTGGCTGGTAGCACTTAGTTGGAATAATTCAATACTTAAGCTTTATGGAACGAACTTAACCAGATGAATTTTCGAATGGGCCAAAATGTGTTCAAATGGGCTTTAATTTTCACCAGTGGACCTTGAAAATCTAAGGGTTTGGTATAAAAATTAACAATGTTGGCCCATGGGCCAACATGGTAAACAAACCCCACCAAGGTCGGGTTAAGGTGCTGGGAATAGTGTTCCTGGTTGTGCGTCAATTTTCCTAAGTCTCATTCATGGGTTTGGATACTTAAAATGGACATGGGTAAAAGGGTAGAGTTAGCCAACACTGTGGGCTTTAATTCTATAAAATTTTACGTCCAAACTCCAAGGTTTTGGACTTGAGTAGACTTGGGCAAGGAAGGCATTGACTAGGTCATTTTTTAAGCTAACTAGACCTACTGTGTTTGGGAAAATCATAATGCAAGATCTACTGAGCCAATGGCTTTGAAAATCAAGGGAGATGTTGTTGGGGGGAATTTCTTCAAATTTCACAACCAAATAATAGGTTTTCAGATTTTACATCTAGAGCTTGAGAACTAAGGTTTCACCCTATGTTCCTGCACACTCCAGAAGACTGGCTAAACTAACCACCTAAAATGATTTTTAATTATTACTAAAATTTATAAATTTAAGTTAGACACTTAGCTAGTCCATACATGATTTTTACGGATTTTATGGTGCTCTTTTAACTAGCTCACTAAGGAGCAAAACTCAGAGCATGGCAATGCATAAGAACAACACAACAAATGCATCTTGTTCAGGCCCTTAAAGTGGTTGTCTTAGTGTGACATTTTTACAAGAGCAATCCAACAAGCAGATCTACAAATGTGAAAAGGATAGACATCAATAAAACCTACATTATGGTGTAAAAATTGGGGAAATGGGCAGCTAGGTCATAGTGACCATGAAAGCTGCCACCTTTCGCTAAATTTGGCACCCCTACATACTTATACATACCATATTGACAAATTGATGTAAATGAAAGTTGTAGATTTATCTTTCATGAACACATCAAGATAAATAGATGCAAAAATACCACATACATCATCAGATATGTATTTTCTAATGAAATAGTGCAAGTAGATGATCATACCACATTAAAAAATGCATAAATATTTTTATAAGTAGGCTAAAATGATGATTCCAAGTCCGACAGACTCGTAACATATAGATCTAAACGAGAAAAATGCAAACCAAATATCATCACATACAAGCAATCACAAATAGAGCACACAACATGCAGGAGAGATGTAAAAATTAGATCTTTACCTCAAGGGGGAACCAAGGGGAGGTCTCTTGGTGCTTCCTACCCTAAGACCTACAACCCTAGGTTTTTGTCAAGTCTTGGAGAGGCTAGAAAGAGCTGGGGAGGAAGAGGGAAGGCAAGGAAGGGAAGGTCAAAGCAATGAGAGCCAAAAGGTGAAAAACTTGAAAATGAGGCTCAATTTATTTGTAGAAAACAACTCCAACGCAAGGGCATCTTTGTGTTAGCCTTTGCCAAGCTGGACCACAGCCAACTGACTAGCCAAGCATGTGGGTCAGAGGTGGAGTAAACCGAACTGCATGAACGGACAGGTCACATGACTAGGGGCAAGGGCGATGTCCAATGCTTTTGCGTCTAGAGAAAAAGGGGGGGAAGATTTAAATTTGGGCTGAATGGCACTCTGGGCCAACGCCTTTGCACCCAAACTTAAACACTAAATTAGTAAAAATGCTAGCGCAAGGGTACTGAGTGGGTGCCTTTGTGCTAAACACAGATTGCACAGACTTAGGGTTCGCACCCAAAGACAGCTGGGACAACCTCAAGAAGTATGTCTTGGGTCGTGTAGAGCATAGGATTGATTGAAGAGGGTTTCAAACATGCAACAAGAAAACTATTCTTACGAGGGAATCAGTCCCAATGTCTAACTAGACTTGACTCGACCGGATAACAAATAAAATGTTCGAGCATGTGACATCCAACAAGGGTTCCGAAAGCCGACGGAGGCTAGGGCTAGACAAACATACATAATACCATACTCGAACCATGATAAGAAGGGCTGAACCCAACTAATCCGATCTGGGTAAAGACCAAATCAACAAAAAAACATCGTGTAAACAGCTGGGTTTTACGTCTTGAGCATGGTGTTCCATATCTCTTGTCCATAAATATATAGTTGTACGTATTTGTTGAGTGTACACCACTCGTTGTGTGCTTCATTGTGAGGTTTTAGTGTAAGGCTCTCCCTCTATCTTAGAGGAGTAAGAGCCCCTCTTAAAGGTATGAGTCTTTCAAATTGTAGTTTGTTTCCAATTGGAGATCATAGGTCTTCTTAATTAGAGTGTCTTCTCTAGTTGGAGATTGTGGTCATTCCAATTGTGGTGGGGAGTCTTTCCCAATTTGAGTGAACTTTCCCCAAAAGAAGGTTTTCATGTATAACTACGGCAAGGGTGAGGGAGTTCTTTGTTTTGAGGGTTTGCACATGGGAGAAAAAGAAGAAATTTGTAAGACAAGTTACAGATTGGTTAGAAGAGATCAAAGAGGTTATTTGGGTCGATTCAAATCTGTGAGTATTTGACACATTTCACATCAATTGTCTCTCTCCAAGTTATCTTATTCCCTGTATTCCACCTTGATTTGGTAAGGATTTGATCGTATACCAAGAGGTTGTTGTGTGTTTTAAGAGAAAATATTGTATACCCATTATTTGGTAATAGTGAAAGGTTTGAAGGCGGTGGTCAATGGTAGAGATTTCTACATTAAATTAGTACATTTCTAGTGATTGAATATCGGTGGGTTATCGGCCCCCAACAAAATTGAGGTAAAAAAATTGATGAAAAATCTTGTATTTTTTGAATTGTCCCTCAAAAAAATAAACTCAAACGACCCTTGCATATTGGGGCTAAAGGCTCTCATTCATCAATCTTATCCTTAATATGTTAAACAGTTTCTATCATCAAATAATAGGGGTCAAGTATTGTTAACATTCTTGTATCCTAAAACAATAAATGGAAAAAAAAACCTAGATCTGGAACAAAAATTTGATGAATACTCGTAAAGTGGAAGTGGTACCCTCTTTTGTCAAATGGATGTATTCCAATACATGCCGAAAGAGTATTTGTAGCTAACAAATGAGCAAAAAGTATGGCTATATTTCTAAGCTTGTTGGATTCAAGATGATGAATCATAAAGCATTTTTTAATGAAACATTTCTCAATGTTCTTTGGCTATGCTTTCATTTTCAGGCAAAGCCTCTATCTAAGGAGACCATAATGCTTGCAATAACATTTTTCCTCACTGTAGCAGTCCACCATCATGCACATATCCATCTACAGAGTGATAACTAGAGTCAATCATTAATAAAATAAATGGGCACAACAGTTATCCATTAAAAATTATACAAACCATAGTTTTAAATATCATGTTGGCCATCATAAAGGATTTTTGGCCAGTACGTGGTATGTATGGTTCAACCGAGTTTACTAAATTATACTAGATTAAAAAATAAATTAACACAAAATTTTTTAAAAAAATACAAGAGTCATTATTTGCCATAATTATTTATTTTATGTGATAAAAATTGAATATTGTGTTAATAAGACTAATATTAAAGATACTTTGGTAGTCATGAAGAATAATTATCATTTTATTTAAAAAATTATTATCATTTTATCATAGCTAATTTTAATAATTTATTATAGTAATTGAGAAATAAGTATTATTATCATTAAGAATGGCTACAATGTACCAAGTCAAACATAAGCATGGTGGTTGAGACTTGTCATTTACCTCCCTCGGACATGAGTTCAACTGGTGCAAGTCCCACCTACAACGCAACAACACATGTATTTTCTTTCCATCTCTCCCAAGCCCTATTTCTAGTATAATTCTAGTTTAACCCGATTTTATTTAAAAAAAGGGCTAAAAAATCTGACTCGTTTGCATAGCGATCCAATGGGCTAAAATGGACCGGATTTGGTTTCTATTGAACCTTATTTTAAAGTGATGACAACTTCAAATTCTTCTAAGTGCAAGCATTGAAGATCAAACAACCAAGCAAAGAATTAAAGTTTGAAGAATCAAAAGAAGGAAGTATTGAAGACTTCGATTGTACTTCGGTCAGGACTTTGGCAATTGAAGATATGGCGTGTAAGCCAAGGAAGAAGAGGATTCAACCTTTGGCTGACCTTTGGTTAGTAGTTTGGCAACCAAAGACCTTGGGCTTGGTAAAGTTGTGCAGTGTCAGACTTTAGTAGACCTTCATTTGTAGGTTCAACAATCGAAGTGCATGAGGGAACCCTAGGGCTAATGTGACAAAGAGTTAATGAGAACTTTGAAAGGGGTTCGGTCCAAGGTTCGATAGCCGAACAGGGTTTGGGAACCCTAGGGCTGATGTGGTCAATGGAAATCTGAAGTTGAAAAAACCTTGGCTAAGCCTCAATTGTGGATTTGGCAGCCAAAGCTATAAGGATGAGGTTTAACTCTGCTGGCACCCTTGCGCTGGAAGGATGAGAATTAGGGCTTCTGGTGCTAGTGCAAAGGCACCAAGAGGGTGTCCTTGTGCCCAACCCACCGTTTTTTAGATCAACCATGCCTGTGACACCAGTGGGCCAAGTCTTTTGTTCTAGCTGGTCAAAGACTAGCGCTCTTGCACACTGCTAGTGCCCTTGCGTTGGCAGTTTTCCCTTTTCTATAAAAAACAACCTCCTCTTCTTTTCACCTTTCCACTTTTTTTGTTTGACCCCTCCTTGCCTCCCAACTTTCTTCCATCCCTTCCATGCTCTCTCCTTGTTCTACCAAGCCTAATCAAGCTGTACTTGGGTCTTGGGTCCTAGGGTTGTAGCTCTGTGAGTGGGAAGGCCCAAGAGACCTCCCCTTGGTGCTCTTGAGGGTAAGTTTCCCCCTCCCTTAGTGTGCTTGGTTTGTCTTGAGCTTGTTGAAACTCCTAGTGGTGTATGGTTTGTATTTTTATAATATTTTTCTCATGTTTGTGGATGCCTTAGGAGCATTTATATGATTGTTTCGTAATTTTTGGCATGACGGGTTAAATAATTATGTATTTTGGAGCATGACATGATTGCCCGTTTACACCATCTTGGTAAATCTGCTGTAACTCATGTTCTACATTGTAGTTTTGCATGCTATCACCTTCATATTGTTCATAAGAAGTATATTTACAATATTAATGGAGAATGATTATCTTGTTTTGGCATGTATCAGTATGTGTGGGAACCAAAATCGGAGAAAGGCGACAGCTTTACTAGTTGCAATATCCTATCAACCACTTTTTCCAATTTAATTCCCCCGTGCAAGTAGCCTTTGCATGCCATCTTTTTTATGATTGTTTTGATTAGTTTTGGATATGCATCACTAAAATACCAAGCTAAAATAAGCTCAATAAATGCCTAAATAAAACCACTAAACTATCATATGTATGTTGTGTTTCTAGTATGTTTGATTATGTTTTCTATTTGTACTCCTAGTTGAGCCCTTACAAAATTTTTCTAAAAATCATGTGGACTCACTAATTGTCAACTGTCAACATGTAAAAGTTTGGGTTAAGTAAAATTTAATTAGGTAGTTAGCTATCTTAGATTTTGGGGGTGTATGAAATAAAGGGTGTAACCCTAATTTCCTAGCTCCGGCTGCAAAATTCATTGAACCTAGTGCAAGTGGCAAAATTTTATGAAATTTATCCTAGATCTTACAGTGTGTACCAGTAGAGTTTCAATAAATTTTAATGGCCTTTGGTGAGGTAGATAATTCAATAGTAAATTCTCAAGTTACTTAGGTCCAACCAGCCCCAAAAATCCCTTGGTCATTGCCTGCCACTCCCGAGCCACTCAAGCCTAATGACATGAGCATTGGACTTGATATTTTATTGAGCTAAAGCCATTTTACCTAGGCCCATTTTGAGTCTCCAAGCCCGTGAACAAGAAACTTAGAGTATCAAGACCCACTTGTCTAAATTTCATCCCATTTAGATACTGTTTGATGCGTTCAAAAAATCATCCAGTTATGTTTGTTCGACGAAACCCTAAATAAGGGACTTTTTACTAAGAGTACTTCCAACACCAAACTCTAATTAAGGTGACTTAATGAAGTTTAACACTCCACTAAGTAATATGATTAAGTTAAGTACGTTATCTGAGTTGTGCATGTGTGGAGGCATTGCCCAATCTAATCGTGATTTGCATTTCATCTATTTGCTAGGATATGTAGAGAGAGTTTGCCAAGTTAGGACGAAGAGGTTGACTCATCCAAGCCCGTATGACTCTTTTGTTTCATATCTATTTGGCTCCATGAGTGAAGTTTTAATCAAGTTTTAGATGCTGGTCAACGTTAGCGGCGTTTTATTGGATCCCTTCGATACTGGGCCATCTAGTCGAATTTTCTCCTGCCATTCAATAAAGCTATAAGGATGAGGTCCCTTATTAGTTTTTGAATTAAAGATCCATAAAAGTTATGATATAAGCCCCTACCCAAGTCTATTATATAAGTGTATAAGTTTTAGGGTTTTCACGAATTCGAGAATGTGTGGTACGGGTATATATGAATTATAATAGTAATCCTTTATATCCTAAAGTAGTGCAATGTAAGTAGGGTAGTGTAAACGCAACACATTTTTGAAAATTGTGGCACTAATTTAACTGTTCTAAGCTACATGAGTACCGTGGTTAACGATAAATGGAAGATGTGAGGGCATAACTATGTATGTATGTATGTACGTATGAAGCAGTTGAGTTTCTTCGGCATTTTTTTGATGTCAGCCATGTCGATCTTTGCTCACTACCTTGTGATGGTATTGTGGAAGTTTTAAGTCTTCTCGTAAGTATTACGATACTCATCTACTAATATTATTTTATCAGCAGTTATCTTTGAATCGGTAGTCAAATTTGTTTGATTACTGACGGTTTGTGTAAAACTCATGATTCGAGTAAGGGTTTTATAGTCTAAACTGGTTGGTTCGACCGTTATTTTTAGTCGGGACAATTTCAAAATACGTGTACCGAGCCGAGGCCGGTCCTGTGCTATAAACCATGAGAGTCATGTATGCCCAAGTATATGATAATAACGCTTGTAAGACATCAACAGAATGAGTTATCAGAATATATGAGAGTATGCCAGATTTTTTTTAATTTATTTTAATTAAATCGTAGAATTATTTTTAGGCTGAATAACGTATTAGGATGCGTTATAGGCAGTTTGAGTAGGTTATTAGTTATAAAGCATGTCATTGATGTGTATTATATTTTATGGAATTTTTATTACGAGTTGGTATTATTTCTGACTCGTGTCGGAGTTGAGTTAAGGTTTAATTATGAGACGACCATTCGTTTTTCTTAGATGACCATTCATTTTTCTAAACGATCATTTATTTTTCTTAGACAACCATTCATATTTCTTAGACAACCATTCATTTTTCTAAACAACCATTCATTTTTCTAAACGACCATTCGTTTTCTCACCCTGACATCTATATATTCGACACCTTTGTCATTCAACCACAATCATCCTTCTCACTCAACTTTTTTTACTCTTTCTTTCATCTTCCCCCAATCCTCACTCAAGCCGGCTACAACTTTGTCGTTGTCATCATGTAACTAACGATTAGATGTAAACTTTTTAATTATTTAAATTGATATTTATTAGCCCAACATGCTAGGAATGATTAACTATTGTGATAAATGTTTAATTGTAAATGAAGTGATAATTTGCATGATTTGATTAATAATTAGTGATTTAATTAAGTAAATTAAATTTGAGCATGCTAATTGAATGTAACGTAATTTAGAAAAACATTATAAAATTGGGATGAATAGGATAAGATATTTTTACATTGATAATTGTTTGATTATTTTTAGATGATGATTGCATTGTATGTGTGATGTTCATGATGAGTTTAATGCATCATTCAATTAGTGGGAGTTATCTTCTAGATTTGATGTATAGGTACAGTGTAGGAGCTCACCGCCTAGACGCATGGACATGATTGGAACTTCTATCAGGTCTGTTAGGACTCGCTTCTGGTCTTATTTCTATCCTTTATTGTGCGTTATTTTTACAGGTAAGCGGACGTGTTGAGTAGTGGATTTATTGTATCCCACTCCACGTGGATCATTTAATCGATCAATCTTCCAGATTAATAACCTTTGAGGATGAGATCCCTCGAGTATGTTTTCAAAAATAAGATCCACCACAAGTTGCATTCTGGCCTATTATATAAATCCCTTCTCATACCTATATATAGTTTTATCGAGTTTTTAATGAGACGAGATGGGAAATTCAACAACCGTGCTACGTGAGCGGGCACGTGCTTGTCAAAGCGGGCTCTGGAATTGGTGAGCATCCACTCCATTCCTGAGGGATCCTAACAACTCCACCTTTGGGTTCCTCAAACCCGATAAAGTATGGAGGTTTACGGGTACTGCTATGCAGCACATGTTGTGGTTCAAAGGGTACTAAAGGCGACTGTCTGAGAGTACTCGGTCTTCATGCTCAAGGCCAGGAGAATTATGGAGGTTAGGAGAGGGCTTAGGATATACAGTAGTCCCGAGGGACCAGAAAATGACATGAGATAATCAGCAGCAGTATAATAGTCAGTTTGGAATGCTATTGGGTCGACCAGAAAATGAAATGAGATAATCAGCAGCAGTAGAATAGTCAGTTCAGGATGCTATTGGGTCTGCAGCCCAATAGCTCCTCAATAGGTTCCCTTCAGAGAGTTCACGAGAAGAATATGAATGTTTTCTTTCATATGAGAGTTTGCTCTCATAGCTAGTTTAATATTAGTTATATTTTTGGACCAGTAACACTCGTTACTGACGTGTTTTTATAATATATGTAGGTGATGATAATGAGGAGGATGATCGAGCCTAGACGGAGTAGTGACGTATCTTGCATGCACACACGTCAGACGATAGAATGTTAATATTTTGTTGACGTTGTCGTTATATTGAGAATGACATGATGTAATGCAAGGTATGATAATATAATGTGATATGATAGTTGATTCAGTCGCATAATTTCTAATTGTAACATTTGAATACCTATGTTTTAGTAAAATATGTTTAGATATTGAATATGTACAACAACGTTGAGAATTAGAATGTATAGATGGGTCAAGACCCAGTCTAGTTTGGTAAGATGAAGATAAATCAGCAACTGAGTCAAGACTCAATACAAAAATGAATAATACAGTTGAATGAATTTATTGTGTGAACATTTTATTAATTATCGATATACGTATACATGTTGATTTGACAGGATGGCCCTTAATTGCACTTTTAAGGGTAATTGCTCTTTTAAGGGAAACTTAGTTCGTCTTATTGTATGAATTTTTATCAATTTTTCATTGTAGTTATTTTGGTATGTATATTGGTTGTCATGTCATCTATGTAGTAGCATGTTAGGTTTATTTTTGTGCATTCATCCATGCATGTGGATAGACATATTCCATCTCGAGATGCCGAGAGTAGATCCATAAGAGTTGAGTTTGGGTTAGCCGATCTAACCGGGACCAGTAACATTCTGGTTAGGTTCCCGAGTGTGAACCGGATTTGGGGTGTTACAGTTTGATCATAATATCGAAATTTAGTTTGTTCTTTGGGCTGAATTTGGGTGTTACAAAAGCTGATATGGATAGTTTTAAGTGAACGATCGGCACACGTTTGGTCAGTCATTCGACAGTTGGTCTCTATGGAAAAGTTACCAAAACTAGTCATTAGAAAAAGCAAAAAGAGTGGGATTTGAATCTCAACGGCTACTATTTTGAGAGAGTTGTTGTAAACATATAAGTAGGGCCTTGAAGAGTGTGTTTGGAACTCCTCTTGCTATCTTATTGAACCCTTGACTATACTGGATCAATTTAGGAAGGTCAAGTTGTGTTAGGATTGACGTTACCTATTGGCTTCTATTCCTAAGGTTTTATTGTATATCCAAGGAGAGGCGCTTGTATATGAGGCTTGTTTAAAAGTATTTGAGCTGATTGTAAACTCCTTAGGTATGGGGAGTGTGTATGAGCATCTTGCTTAAAGAAATGTTTGGATTGAGGACACCCTTGGCTCAAGGTGTGAACTTGTAGAGGGAGGTGTAGTTTTAAGGTGTTTACTCCAAGTGTGTTTGGAGCTGGTTGGTTAAGATCTTTGGCACTTGGCTTTGGAGAAGGAAAACTTATTAGATGCTCTTAGCATGTTAGGAGTGCAAGTTTTCTTGGCGCTTGAGGGGTGTTTGTGGAGGAGGCCTAACTTATTACTTGTAGGTGTATAAGTTGGATTGTCATAGTGAAACTATATGTAACACCCCAAATCCGGTTCACACTCGTGAACCGAACCGGCATGTTACAGGCCCCGGTTAGGTCGGCTAACGCGAACCTAACTCGTGCGGATCCAATCTCGGCGTCTTAAGATGAAGATACGATCTGTCATGAATGAATGCATGCACAAAACCCTAAGATGGTACTACATGAATGACATGCAAATTAAATTTCACACCATCACAATTACGAGCAAAATCGATGAAAATTCTGAAGTAAAACTAACAGGGTCTCCCCTAAAAGTGCAATTATGGGCCCACCCTGTCAAAATAAATAATATATATACAAATATATCAGCATGCATTAACAATCACACAAAATCTCATTTATAACATATTCATTCTGAAGCTCGGGTCTCAACCCACTACGCTTCCACTGCTCAACTCTGATCATATTTTGCATTCTATTATCATGTCTTAGCGTTTCATTCACATCATATCATCATGTCTCAAACATTTACTCATGTCATTCACAATATAATAACATAATAATACAATATTAAACATTCAGAAATCTAACATGTGTGTGTGACAAGACCTCATTGCTCCTCCGTCCAAGCTGGCTCATCCATCTCGTGCTTATCACCTACATATATATAAGAAAAACGTCAGTAACAAGCGTTACTGGTCCGGAAAATAAAATAACTATAACAAACTGGCTATGAGAGCAAACTCTCATCTGAAAGAAAACCATATACTTCCTCAAGAACACTCTGAAGGGCACTACTGAGGAGCCACTGGGCTGCAGACCCGGTAGCATCCCGAACTTACTGCTGCTGCTGTACTGTGCTACTCTCAGCACTTCTTTTTCAGTACTTCTCGTGAAACTTTATCCTAAGCCCTCTCCTTACCTCCATATTTCTCCTGGCCTTGAGCACGAAGGCCGAGTACTCTCAGGCAGTCGCCTTTAGTACCCTTTGAACCACAAGTCCGGACATGCGCTGTACTAAACAGTACCCGTAAACCTCCACGTTCTCCGGGTGTGAGGAACTCAAACGCGGAGTTGTCAGGATCCCTCGGGAATGGAACAGTCCGCTGGCACTAATCCAGAGCCCGCTTTGACTGTCACGGCATCCTCTGCATGGTACGTGCAGTCGGTTTCTCCATCTCTCGTCTCACTGAAAACTCGATAAAACTATATATATAGGCCTGGGAAGGGATTCATATAATAGGCCCGAAGGCAACTTGTGGTGGATCTTGTTTTCGAAATCATCCTCGAGGGATCTCATCCTCGAGGGGTTATTAATCCGGAAATATTCGATTAAATGGCCCGAGTTAAGTGGGATCCGATAAAACGCCACTTAACCCGCCCTGCAATAATAAAATAAACATACAATGGAAGAGCGTAAAACAAGACGAGTCCTAAACGGACCTGGTGGAAGCTCCAAGCGTGTCATCGCGCCTAGGCGGCGAGCTCCTACTTCGTACCTACACATCAAAACTAGATACTAACGCCCGCTAACTAAATGATGCATCAAACTCAACAAACATCACACAATATGAATAACATCCATCAACATAACAATCAGAAAATCATAAAACTAATTAATCCTAGCTCATCCTATTCATACTAATTTTATTATATTTTCCTAAGTTACATTACTCGATTAGCATGCTCAACTCGATCTACCTCATAAGATTACTTATTATTCATTCTCCCTTAATCTCATCATACAACTTATCATTTCATCCCTAATTAGTCATTAATCACCTCATGTAACTTATCACTATCAATCACATCAATAAATCAATCCTACAATAAATCAATCCTAGCATGCTGTGCTAGCACTCATCATCAATTTTAAATAAATCGATCGGAGGTAATTATACCTCACGTCGTCGGCGATCGGCGATCGGCGACGGTTCTGCCGCGCGTCTCGGAGCTCAAATTCGGCGCTCATCGGCGTCCGAAGCTCGATCGGGCTCCACTGGGCGAGCCCCGCGGAAGATCCGGTGAATTCTGGCGAATTCCAGAAATTCCGATTTTTCCGGCGGTTTTCCGGCCGCTACTGGCGGTTTTCCGGCGGCTTCCGGTGGTTTCCCGGCGACAATCGCCGGCGGCGTCTACTAGTCGGAAAGGGGTCGTGTTGGGTACCCTCGGAACCGGCTCGGCGAGCCCGACTCATCTATGGCCTCAACATGGTCGACGGAGTTGGCGGCTCGCCGGAAAATGGCCAAAACAGTGGTGGCGGCGGTGGGTGACTCGATCCGGCCGGGATGGGCGGCGCTGGCCTCCGTTCTGGTCGGGGACAGTCGTGGGTTGGTCGGAGACGTCGAGGTGACCACTCGATCACGGCGGCGACGGTCGCCGGCGGCGGAATCGGCAACGTGACCGCAACGCGGCCGCGGCGTCGCGGCGCGGTTTCCTCGCGTCGCGGCGGTCCGATGGGGGCCGGAACTGGTCGGGGCGGCAGGGCGACGCCGTGGCCGGGCTGGGCGGCGTCGGTCGACGGCCAGGCGGCGCCGGCCGTGGCGGCGGTGGCGCGCGAACAGGGGCGGCGCGGCGAGGGTTTGGGCGCGGGGGAAGAAAAATTCGGGGTGAAAATGGGTGGCAAACTCGTAAATAATACTTGACTCGTCTCCGGCTCGAGTCAAGTATCATAACTAACTCGTATTAAATCCTAAAAAATTTCATAAAAATCGGGAAAAATCCCGTAAAATCAAACAACACCAAAAAAATTATAATGACATGCTCTAGAACTATCAACCCACCCAAACTGCCCGAACGCGTCCTAACGCGGTAAACGGCCTAATACTAATTCTACGATCCACTATATATAAAAATAAAAAAAAAAATGACTGGCATACTCTCATATATCTGATAACTCATTCTGTTCTGCTGTATTCATGACGTTATCATCATATATTTGGGTACGCATGACCCTCATAGCTCATACACGCGACCGGCGTCGGCTTGGTACACGTGTCCTGAAACTGACTCAACTCGAAAAATAACGGTCGACCCGACCGGTTCTGAATATAAAACCCTGACTCGAATCGTGGGTTTTACACTATAGATACCTACCCAACAAAAGGGCTTGATGGGATAGAGAGGAGGAATTTTAGATGGGAACCTCTTTAAAAATATCTTATGTTTTCGCTCTTCCCTTCTCTATTTTGTGTGTTTGCTTCTATTTAGTTCACTTGTTTAAGCACTTCACCTAACTCTTTTGTATTAACTTGTACGCCGTAGTAATGTAAGTAAATTAAGGCCAAAGCCACCTTGTTATTTGTATGGTTTAATCAAATTCACCAAAGTAAGTGACTTTGATTTTGAACCTAGGTCGCGTCATACAGCACTTATCTATTTGGGTTCATTATTGTGTTTATTGTCTTGCTTATCTATTTCTTATGCTTATTGGTTATTATATCATTGTGTTAAATCGTTTCCGCTAATTATCCTCGTGCAATCTAAGTAAGGGTCTAAGGTTTGTAGGGATCTAACTCTTTGCTAAGTATTTGTAATTAGCTCTTTTCCACATTAGACACCTTTAGTTTTGGTAACCAGATATTGGGTCAGAGCCGATCAGATTTGGTATTTAAAACTATGTTATGAACCATTATTTTTAAAAATTTCAAAGAAAATATTTTTCAATTTTTCAAACGGCACTCCTAGAAAAAAAGTCAATACATGAAAATGTAAAAAAGGAGAATAACTTGCCTCATGACCGAGTGTTAATTTGATTTTAAGAAGTTTCTCAGCCTATTTGAAGTCACTACCAATCTTATTATTTTTTTCGTTTTCATTTTAAAATAACAATGTACTTGTGACTGTCAATCTTTGATTGCTATTTATTTTGTTTTTAGAGCTTTAGGTAGTGACATCCACTAAACAAGCTCTCAATAGGAGAAATAACCAATATAGGCTCATATATATAAGCCTATATTGGTTATTGCTCCTATTGAGAGCTTGTTTAGTGGATGTCACTACCTAAAGCTCATATAAATAAATATAAAAATGAATAATTAGGATACTTATAAATTTTCAGACTAATGTGTGTTTTTAACCTTTTCATTTTAATTTTCAAAATAATTGTAATAAAAAATATTTTTAAAATATTTTTTAACTAATTCATTTTAAAAATCTGAAAACAGGACAAATTAATGTCTAGATAATATAAAAAATTATCAATCTCTTATTTGTGCACTCTCTTCTCTTCCCATATATATTTATAGACCATAAGAAGACCTAAGACCTAGTAAAAGAATATCAAGTCAGAAGTATAGTTCGTATTAATTATATATAAGTTCTTTTTTTCTATTTTTTAACATGCAATACCAAACTGCCCTGATGTTATATAACTTAACTTCGACTTGTTTCAGAAGTGGAGATCAAATTATTCTAAAAGCGAGTCTTAAGAATATTAAATTAATAATAATAATAAGAAATCCAACCCAATTTGGTTTTTTTCGGAAATGAATTTTAAGGTAAGCTTTTTATGACTCGAGGGTTTTTTCAATAAACATTGGCTACTTCAAATACGAAGTTCAGAGCTCGATCAATAATGAAACAATGATACGCTTTCGTCTCTTGCTTCTCAATTATTCGATATTTTCCCGTTGTCATTGATTCACCCCATTTCATCTTTACAAACAACCTACGTATCATTCAAGCCACAAAATCGTCCAACCATCAACCCAAAATAAAATGATCGTAATCAGCCCTTGCAGCCAAGAATGCACCTCTGTGGGTATTAATTTCAAATGGCACTTGGAAAATTTTACGAAAGCATTGACTAAATTTTATTTCTTGATAAAAAAACTCACAAATGAAAATTGTTTAGTTATGAAAATTACAAACTATAATAATGTTTATACAGAGAAGAGAAACTTGTGGAAATGATCCAATATGTGGGCTACCCAAAAGATAAACTTTGCACATAGAATAGAAGAATATAATAAAACAATCTACAAAATGAAGAAGTTAGCTTTCAACATTGGACAGGAAAGACCGACCTCGAAATTGAAGCAAGCAGTAGGCAATCCAGATGAAAGAGTAACCAAAAAAAGAACTTTCCACTTCTTGATCAGCCACAATCCATAATCATAGTGTGCGGTATATTTTTTAAAAAAAGAAGTGCCACCAGAATTTATGTCCAAGAGAATTATACAACATAAACTCCCACTTGAATTATCTCGCAGAAGCTGCTATCAACTTAAATATGCAACTTCCTAAGTCGTGAGAGCAAATAAGAACTCAGCATGTGTTCTGTGTCAACAGAATAAATGAGTTTGAAAACGCTTCACATATTTCAGAAACAAGATCAGCAAGAACAAGAACTCACTCATGCATATTCAGTCGCAAAAAATAGCAAATGGTGCAATTTCCTTGTTACCTGAATCAAATTGAGAAAGGAGTATTTTAGGCATTTTTAAACATTATATCATTATGAATTCAACTAAGCGTGCAAACAAATATCATAGTTTACTAAAGCAACAAAGGAGCGAAGAAGACAACTCTTCACAAGTCATTAAGTAAAATAGAAGAGATTTTTCCTACAGCAATGGAAACGAGTAATTTTACCATAGCCACTCTAACGTTTCCTTCTGCGCTTGTGGTTTTTTGCTTCCTGTTCCCTTTCACTATCTGATTCTGATTCTGAAGATTCGGACGAGCTGGAGCCACTTGCCCCAGATGAACTAGAGCTCCCAGACTCATCATCACTCTCAGAAACTTCTTTCTGCTGCTGCATTATCATGCGTGGCATATTCTTCAAATATTCCCGCAAATTCTCAGTTATTCCACCAAGACCAATAGAGGTAAAAAAATTGATGGAAAATCTTGTGTTCTTTGGATTGTCCTTGGGAAAAATTGACTCAAAAGATTCTTGCATATTCGGGTCATTAAGGCGATCATTTAGCAATCTTATCCCTAATGCCTCAGATAATTCCTGTCATCAGACAAAAGGGGTCAGGCATTGTTAAAATCCTTGTATACTAAAATAGTAAATGGGAAAACAACGAGACCTGGAACAAAATCTTGATGAATATTCGCGAGGATGAAGTGGTATCCTCTTCTGTCAAACGGATGTATGCCAATACATGCCAGGGAAGAGCATCTGTGCCTAACAAATGAGCAAAAAACTTTGCTACATTTCTTAGTTTGTTCGTTTCAAGACGATGAATCATAGAGTATTGCTGAACAAAACATTTCTCAAAGTTTTCCTGGTGTACTTTATTAAGCATGCAGAACCGCTGGCCTAGGAGACCATAATACCTAAGGTAGGTTCTTTCCTGACTACAGCACTCCAGCAACATAATGCACAATTCCATCTGCAAAATGGTAAGTAGAGTTGATCATGGACAAATTAATCATACACAATAGCTTAAAATTAGCTGGCCGGATTTTTGAAAAGCACTCCTAGTAAAAATAAAAGACATGGCTTACCTCTTGACCAGGTTGTAAATTAATTTTCATAAGTTTGTGCCCAGCCTCTTCAAAGTCCACACTAGACATGATTGTAAGATAAATCGTCCTCCTCAAGTTTACCAGATTTGTCTCTGTCTCATCCTCAATTTTCATGGCTTCTTCTTCTTCTTCCTCAGATTCTTCGTCATCGTCTCCTTCTGAGGACTCATCTGAGCCAACTGCCTCATCAGCAGATTCCTCACCGAGAATTTCCTTTTTCAGATCTTCATATTTCTTCTCTTTTTCAAGAAAATCGGGATCCGGCTTAAAAATATCTACATGACAAAATAATAATAGATGAGTGAGATAAAAATCTAAAAAAGTATAGTCCATAGAAAAGCAGCTTATGCCAACTGATCCATAAACACAGAAAATCAGCATCGAGGTTTAATCACATTCAAATGACTTGCTCATTTTGGCACCAACTAGTAATATTTCGGCTTAAAACTGGGTAGATTGAAAAAGTGATTTCATAAACAACAAAAAACAAAAGAGTAATACACTGATTACCCAAACCAATTTCTTGATCTATCTCGTCGTCAAGCGAAATTTCATGTGTAAACTGATCTTCTTGCTCAACAAGGTCTAATTCTGGGCGAACAGCAGGATAGCCCTGCAAAGAGAAGTTTCTCAAGGTACATTCTTAATGTAGAGGTAAAATTATTCCACTTAAAAGTATAAAAAATTAAAAGTACCTGAAATTTTGCTTTACGAATTGCAAAAAGGCCTTCAATCAGAAACTGAACACGTTTATCTATTTCACCTTCATGCAATATGCCACGGAAGCGCTCAAAGATACCTACATTAAAAAGGCCTCAGGTCTACAACATAACATAATTAATACTGAAACCAGTACAGGAGCAAACAAGCATCTTTTAATTTGGAAACTTCTGTGCATTGGTACTTTTATTTCAGGTAATTCTTTTTTCATTCCTATTATAGTTTATGCATTAATAAAATATAGAGAGGAAGGACTCAAAAATTGTATACAAGAAAACTAAAACCACAAAACCACAGTTCTAATTGACTTCCAAACTATAATGAAAAAAAATGAACCCAAAAACCTGACAAAAGTACCCTAAACACTACTATATATCCCACAACACCAGCCCACTGCAGGTATTTATAAATATGAAGAATCACAGAAAGGAAATAGGCATTGTTCAATTTAAATATGTAGGTTTGCAAATCCATCATGATTGGCTGACTCAAGGTTCTGGAAGCCCAAATGGCTCTAGCCCGCTTATTCATGTATGGCCTCTGCCTTACCAGGATTTAGATAACCTCACTGGGCATTGAAGGGCTTACAAATAGAACCAAGAAAAAAGTAAAAGGTTGCAGAAAGCAGGACAATGACATCTTCATCACACTAAAAAGCGAGATTAACAATAAAAGTAGTTCTCCAAGTGACAAAACAATAACAAGACTTTTCCACCATGGCTGAATTTGCATAGAAATTCCAGATGTAGAAAAATCATAATGCTCTCGTGCTCTTGTGCAGGTAAAATAAAATTAGCATAAAAACATATTAATATTTCTCATCAGTTATCAAAACATTCTGGACACCAAATAATGAAAGCGTGAAATGGGGATAATGACACAGTCTCTATCACAAACTGAACCACAAAATGTGAGAAGCAAAATGCTTTAAATAACACAAAATTTGGAGGTTTTTATGCCCAGGAGCACAAAAGTTTCATTTGAAGCATCAGTAATAAAGAAAAAAATGAAGATATTCAATCACCATGAAGGCCACGAGGTGAAAGGTCCTGCAGAAGTGAACCACATTCTGTCACAAAACCAACTGCAACCTACAAAATATTAAAAGTCAGAAACCACTATAGGTTCAAAATATCAATATAACAGCATCTAATCAATCATTCTACATGAATATTCCAGATATTCATATTAACCCATACAACAAATAGTCATACTAACCCATACCTCAACACTATCATCTGTTGGCCTTTCAAGAAGTACAGTAAGCAGCTCCAATGCAACAATTTCGTGGGCCACTTGTTGATTGACAAGATGAGCTATAAACTTGGTAGCAGCGAGTAATTGAGGCTGCAGTAAAGAACCAATAGTCGTGAAGGATGAGTATTGCAACCAAAGAAACCAATTCCTTCTAAAATAATAATAAAAAAATGAAGTATTTATGATCACTCCAAAAGCAAGAGGGAAAACAAATATATTAGTTGCATAGATAGTTCCGTGTAATCTAGACTACCTTATATGAAGACGATGCTTCAGATAGTGATAGCAAAAATGTACAACGTAAGCTGCACTTAAGCAAACGCCGCTTATGGTTATTATGAAGTTTTAAACTAAAACGTTATGTGGAAGCTGCGGATAATGAGAAGCACCAAAAATTGTTTGTGATTTACACTAACTAGCATCAACCCAACCAAAGGTTCAAGCCCTCCAGCATCAGCAAAAGATAGAACAGGAAAAAATTTGGAGATTAAAAATTCACATTAAAAAAAATGAAAGAAGTAATTAAAGATATAATATTTATAATTTACCCAAAACCTACAAGAATCTAACGAAAACCAAACGCCAAGAACAGTAAAAAAGCAAGCATATACCTTGTCATTGCGTTTGTAAGCTCTCTTGAGCTGCAACACAATCCTTCTAAGGAGAAGATCACCGACCTCAGGGAATTTGGTGTTCACAACCGCCACCAGAGCAGCAAAGACATCCGTAAACCCCGGCGAGGCCATCTGCGACTTCATACACGATCGACAAAACAGCCCCCTGCCCCGAATCAAATTCTCGGCGAAGAGCTCAGGAATGATGTTCTTGATGTTGGTTGCATTAACCTTGTTCACGAGCCCATTGATACTCTTCCGAAGTGCATCCCAAGTCAGCCGCTGGTACTCCACACTGCTCTTGTCTTGGACATCCTTCATCATCCTGGCCAGCTTGAAGGGTGGGATGTAGACACCGCCGCTCCGCCCCAAGTTCGCGTCTTTATCGCTCGGCGGCGGCGGCGGCGGCTTCACAAACTCCAGCTCTTTCTTCTCCCTCTGACGGTCGTCGTCGCCCCCTCGCCGGTGCCTATCGGACCGCCGGGATTCCGAGTCGCGCTCCGAGCCGCGCTCTCTATCGCGGTCGCGCCGGTGGGCTGATCGGCCATCGTCCCTCCTCCGCTCCTTCTCCGAACCGTCCCGGCGGGAGTTGGATCTTCCATCTCGATCCGTTATGCCCATAGCTTCCCCGGCCCGCAGAGCTGCTAGAGGTCGGCGAAGAGAAGCTTGGCTTCTTCCGGACTAAGCTTGCAAGATGAGATTGAACTGAGCAAGAAATCAGAATCTCACCTGTCTCCGCCTTCCTACGACGCCGCCGCGGCGCCTGTGGTGGATGGTAGGGATGGGGCCGTCGGGCTAGGGTTGATGACCCAATCCCTAGAAACGGGGTTTGGCCATGTTTTTAAAACCATATATATACACGATATCGGATTCGTGTCGGCTCGAGGTTGCTTGAGTTTTAACCAATCGGGTTGAACTAAAAAAAAAGGAGTGTTTTTAATACAGAGTCGTATATTTATATATATTATTTTTTAATTTATTAATTAATAAATGTATCTACTCTTTTATATACAAAAATAAATAAGAGTTAGTCAAATTAATATAATTAATGGATGACTATATGATGTGCAAGTGGCCTAACTAGGTGAACTTTATATAATTAAGATGTATGATGCGATGGTTGTATTAGCAAGTTTTATCTTTGTATTATTATATTTTGCTACAGAAGTTATAATATTTTGAGGCAAGGCTAACTATTATATGCAGAGTATATAATCCCCCGACTCTTCGAACATTACGAAGAGTTAAGTCAGGTCTACAAAATATATTTAGTTGCAACTGCTTGTGTGTTAGAGTAATGTGGGTGAGGGAGCTTACAGGTTCACACCAATTAAAGACCTACCTAAAGTCCAAGTAAATGGGATTGATGCCCTTATATTCCATAATGCTCAATAATGATGTGTAATTTCTTTGACGCTTTAATTATTCCTCGCATAGGGTATGTGGAACGGGTCTTTACGACCTTTATTTAAATACTCGCATCATCTTCATATAATTAATATGAAGACCTAAGTTAATCATTTAAACTAAGTAGTAAGAATATTATGTACGCAATAACATGCAATCATCATATTTTTAAAGTCACTGCTTATAGTTGTATGGGAGGTTCTGACTCTGTTATGACTTAGGATATTCAAATAAGATTGTTTTAAGTCTAAGATTCACCTTTGTAGTACGAACTATGTACGCATTTTATGAAAACCAAGCATGATGTTGTCTTCAGCCTTTCATAAAGGTTGAGATCTTTGTAAAGTGTGTACGTGATAACCCAACGAATAACTTCTAAATTATAATATCACAGATTCGGTCTGTTCACTCAGGCCGAATTGAGGTGTTACACCATTCTTATATTCACACCACATATGCCACAACATGTCTAAATTAAATACTAATTTTCAGCATGTTCACAACACTTAAATTTCTTGAAATCTGAAAGCATAGGTAAATTAAATATCAAGCTTACACATAGTCATCATATCATTGAAAATGATGCATTAACATAGAATACTGATGAAAATCAAGCTAGTACATTCACACCAATAGAATTCAGATGAAAATCAAGTTATCACACACACGAATATGCCCGCTAGCATGGTGCTTATAGTTACAACTTTCTCTCATATATGTCTTAAAGTAATGCTTAATCACCACAACACTCAATACTTAATAAAATACAAAATTTAATTCTCAGAATTTAAAGCCAATTTATTAATCATCAAATCACAAATTTAGCATGTTCACAAAATATATAAATAAAACACGCATTTTCTTATTCTTATAACCTTTATTCTATCATTTAAGAAGTTTTGGACATGTTTAATGTATGTTTTAATTGACAATTGCAAGTTCCAAGTTCATTAGGATTTAAATATGAAACTAGACAAATTTACCCTTTGACGTAAATGGGTTAAGATTCAAAATATAACTCTGGTTTAGTGATTTTTCGAAATTCCAACGTATTTTCCTCTTAATTTACATATCAGTTTCAAGTTATGTTTTTACAGATTATTACGATCTAAAAATAAAAACTATCAACTTTGTAATTAAACATGAAAAAATATTACCTTCCTTTATGATTCTTATTCAACATATTCTAAATATTAAATATAATTTTTAGACTTAATTTATACGAAGAATTCATAATTATTATCATAATTCTAATATATTATCATAAATTCATCATATTTTACTATGAAACTAGCATAAAAGTGTAAAATTTCACATGTTCCACACATAAATCCTTCAAACAAATTGCACAATATTATAATCAATGATATGTATGCATGATGTACTAGAAACTAAGATATAAGTTATATTTACTAACCTTCTCCTAGATGTTTTCAATCTTGAAAACTTCTTCAAGTCCTTGTTCCTTCTCTGTTTTATGAATCCATCAAGGTTTCTCACCAAAGAATGAGAAAGAAGAGGGAAAAGGAAGTAGAAATGTTGCTCAAATTTTGAGAAAATAAGGATTAAGGGTTAGGGGAAGAGAAGTATTTATAGACAAAGTTTTTTCTCTTATTCCTTAATTGTCGGCCTTATTTCTCCTATCAAGGCTTTTTATCCCATAATCGTCCCCCCCCCCCCCCCAAGTCACCGCCCTCGCCGCCCCATCCTCCCACCAACTCATCCCCCGTCACCCTCCCGAATCGGCTCAAATCAATCAATTAACAAATTAGTTCAAATTGGGTGGAATCGGTTCAAATCAGCCGATTTATGGATCGATTTTTACCATGACCGATTTGTATACTTTTTTGAAATGGAGTCCTTCCGCTCCGATTTTAATCAGCCGATTCCACTCGGAATCGGCAGATTTTTGCAACCATGACTTCAACATATATAACCATGTTCTCCTCAGGCTTATATACTTTTAATTAGGACTTGGTCATTACTTAACAATATCCATATTATACACCAAAACCTTCTTTGTCCTACAACTTGGCCCTTGATGACATGACTATTTGCATCTTTTATAACTTCCTTGGTCATCATTCCCATATATAAAGACATTTTTCAGGTTAAACATCGGATTCAAAACCCCATAACTTGCTCCATAGAACTCAAAAATGAGTAATTGTTAATACGTTAGAAACTTTAAAATGTGCATTTAATTCACTTCCTAAAATTTTAGAATTTATTACTATGTACCTTACTAGATATAAAATTTTGAAGTTAATATGTTCAATCATCATCTTCATGAATTTCTTAAGCTGTTTAGTATGATACGGTGATAAAGTTAACTATTCTAACTCACACATCACACAAACCTTACCTTAATGATATTCCTATTAGAAACATGAAGGGTCATTTTCTTCAAATTATATAAATTTGATTTGTACGATTGCAATTAAATAATTAATCCACTTAGTTGCCTTTTTACCTATCTAGCTGTTCATCCCAAGATTTAAAAATTTAACATGTTTTACTTTACTTATGAAATCCTTCTATTAAACATCTCCTTGCATTAAACTTGTGCGTGATAAGCTAGTTATTCACTCATCATGTGCGAGCGGAAGATGTTAGAAATTATTATTTAATTTCTATTTATTAACAAAAGGTTACACCTCTCCTAAAAGGTAACAACTTCCTGATAAAAAGTTATCAACCAAGGGGTGTTACTATTCACTGATATCTACTCACTCTATAGAAATATGTGTGTTTGATCCAACACATTGGAACGATTCAAATTATTCGTGTAAGATAACCTTGACAATATGGTTCAACCTGTGTGTAAAACCCCAGTTTTGGCTTAGGGTTTTACTCGATTTTACTCTTGTCCAGTTCGGGAAGTCTCGAATCGATTTGAGCGAGCTCGAGCCAAAACAATTTTAAGAATATGCGTATGAGGCCTAGATGACCATATGAGCATGTTATGGGGGTTGAGTATGTCCGGCATGCATATAATAGTTTTAGTTATGATACCGTAGATCATGAGTTATCATTGTATACACGAGGTTACATATGATTTTTATGAGTTAGCTAGGATTTTAGGCCTAGATCTAAGCCATTTCAGCATTTAGTATCTGTTTGGGATTTTTGGAGTATCTCATTGCATGCATCATAGGGATTTTGGACCATCGGATTGTGCCTCGTGGGCCCAGCTAGATTGAGTTTAGGGTTCGAGGCCTAATTAGCTTTCTTGCCTCGATTCTCACCTATAGAGTCACTTTAAAGACTTGAGTCAGTTTGGACTTTGGATGGTCTCGATCCAAACTTTCCGTCCATACATATAGTGCATATACCCATAGGTAGGCCCCACTAGGCTACGAGTTGTCGGACGTCCAAATCGTACCATGCGGCAAGATCTCAGCCGTCCACTCAGCTTTATCTTCACCCTTGAATTTCCAGTGACTTCTCCATGATTTTACAAGGTTTTCACCTCGACGCCGCCACTACTTCGACTCGCCACCGATGAGTCTCCGCCTTGCCCCCGGCCACCGGATTGGTACGATCGTGACCGCCTCACGGCCAACTATTATTCCATGCCCACGATTGCTACCAGCTCTGCCATAGTGGCCGCCGGCGACGACATTTTTGCTATTGGTTTTCGCAATCGCCGCCGGCGACGCGCACTTGCACGGTGGCGTTTTTGGTCGTTTCTGGCCGATTTCTGACCGGACACCGCCGACCATCAGCCCAGATAGGTTCATCTTGTTGAAGCTGACATTTTGAGACCACCCACGACCACCACCGGGGCCGCAATCGCCGTTGGCGACGTCACCGCACCCGGCAGCGATCCGCCCCACTTTCTTGTTGTTTTCTGGCCAGCCAATGGCTGGACTCTGCAGGTCGTCACCACCAGCACCTCTGCCATCAACCCCCTTTCCATACCTACCGGCAGCAACCCCAGCCACGCTGCATTTTTCAGTGACAGACACCGCCACCCTAGTTCAGCCTATTTACCCGTTGCCCATGTTCACATCTGTCTGCCCATTTTTGTGTCAACCTGCCCGTGTTCGTGTTTGCTTGATCGATTATTGTTCACCCGTTCATGTCTGTGGTCATGCCAGAGCCCGTGTCCACATCTAGCTACCTGGCCAGCACTGTACATTGATTTGGCTTAGTCGACTTGGGTCGATTCACGCAAGTTGACTCGGTTCGCCACTTCAGCCTGATTTTAGCTATTTTTTGGTTATTTTCGGTAATTCGAAAACCCTTACGTTAGTTTATATGCATATTCATATTATGTAGTATAATTTGGTGTTATAAGTGTTTTTATTTATTTATTTATTTATCTTTTATTTATTTATTTATTGATTATTATTTATTTATTTATGTTAATATGTTTATCGTATATGATGTATGTTTACATGATTATTTTATTATTATTAATATTATATTTACTTATTAATGTTAGTATTTTTATGTTTACTAAATTGTATGTATTTATTTATTTATTTATTTACTTGTTCGTTGCGTGTATGTTATTATTTAATTGTATTTAATTACATATTATGTAATGATGACTATGATATAATATTATTATTATTCATGTTTAATTAAAATTAAATATTTATTTATTTATTTATAGAATGATTATGTATTTATTTATTTAATTGTTTATATGATTACTAACACGATGTATATATAATATTTACTCGTGTTTAGCCATTTACGTATATAGTATACGATATTATTATTTTATGATTAGAGTATTGATTATTTTTATGTATTTATTATCTATCTATTTATTCATGATTGTATGTATTGATTTATTTATTATTTATTATTAGTTATTCTCTTTATTATGTCTCGATTTACGTGTTGTGTGTTTAGCGGTATGTTTATTTAGTATAGTCTTTTTATTAGGATGTATTGATGATATGAGCACACACCACGAGCATGCATCATATATAGATGTTAGTATTTTACTGAGTAGTGGGTTCCGATGTAGGTTTCAGAGTCCGAGCTCGCCATAGATGTGTAGATATGCTTGGAGCTTGGACCACAAGTCCGTAGGACTCTCCCTCTTTGCTTGACTCCTTGCGTGTTGAGTTTAATCGTGTTTTATATGTAGGACAGCATCGGCGGCATTTTATTGCATCCCTCCAATGTCGGGCCATTTAGCTGTGTTTTCTACGCATGTTTAATAAAACTACAAGGATGAGATCCCTTGTTGGTTTTCGAACTGAAGCTCCAGAAATTTATGATACAAGCCTCTTCCCTAAGCCTATTATATAAGTACACACATTTTTACGGATTTCACGAATAAGAGAATGAGTGGTATGGAGATATGTATGAATCGCACTAGTACTCCTTCAAACCCTGAGGTAGTGCGGTGTATGAGGGTACTGCATAATGCAACGCATTTCTGGAATTTGTGACACTAACTTAACTGTTCCTTTTGCCACTCAAGTACCATGGCAAGTGATATGGAAGATGTGAGGGTGTAAGTGTTGTATGTATGAATATGATTATGAGCCGTGCATGCGAGCCAGCACTTGCTTAAGTATGTTTGCTTACCACCCAGTGTGAGGCAAATCTTGAAGTTTCATAAGTTTTTGTGGGTAATGGAATACTTATTTGCCAGTTTGTATTAGTTATTTTTCAGACTAGTAACATTCGTTACTGACATTTTTCATATAATATATGTAGGTTTTGCAAATCCTGAATCAACTTCGGTGGAAGGACAGATAAATGCTACACACACTTGAGCTCAAATGCATTTATTTCTTTTCTTACTTTTACTTATATTTGATGTGTTTTAATGCCTATTTAATAATGTCTTCCATTCTCATGATACCAAGAGGGTTGTTTCGATCTATTTCATCAATCAAGTCGTACCGACTGACAACTTTAAACATGACTCGACTTGATCGTAACATTTCTGATTTGGTTTTACTTGAACCGAAATCGGGGTGTTACAATGCAAAAATTAGATAATTTCTAATTTGTGATTTTATCAAGACCAGAGGTCCAATTTCTGTTGCATATACACGGGTAAGTCTTGTTGTCAACTATACATACTAAAACTTCTAACTATCTTTTTCGTACATTAGCATCCTATTAATCTACATTTTATGGATAGTGAACTCAAGGTCATTAAATTAGGTCAGATAAATATAGAGGTAGAGCTCAATATTTCAAAGCAAATTGCATCTATTTAGGGTGTATTTATGTATACATATGCTCTGTTACTTTCTAGAAAAATGAGTCTTTTTTGTGATTTTATTGACCGAGCAAATGATCAAAGTCTAGTATGAAGATTTATTAACATATGCCCTGCTAGGCTATTTGTAATCTAGTATTTTTCTCGATTTTTGGAAGTCATTTTATAAGTCAATTAAATCTGTGAATGGACACCTATATCTGTTTTTTCCAAATTAGTATAGAATATTGTGCTATCTTCATAAAGTTGGAAAAATAGTCTAAAATCCATATTTTGTGAAAAAATTAATTGAACATATTTATGTGGATGTCTAATTTGACCATCTTAAGTTTGAGCCTATTTGTATACTATTTGGGTTATGGAATAAATCGCCATAACAGATCTGTTTGTGACTTTTGATGATGAGCAGCTTGCATATTTTCATGAGATTAATGTGTTTACTATTGATGTCTTCTATGACTTGAATTGCATGTGGAATTGTTCCTTAATGTTGTATGTATTGGGTATAGTCTTCGCATCCATCTCAGATCATGCATTTCATTAGAATTGGGATTGAGTAATGTTGTTTCTGTTAGGGCATGTGAATTGTCGAGTTAGAATGATGAGCTCTACTTGCTTGGTCCTTTAGAACTCTCATTTGCTTAACATTATGCTTGGCTCTATCGTCATTTTGTTTTCCACGATGGAGGTCAGGATTAGTCGTGTTTCATTAGATCCTATTAATTTTCGGGCCAATCTCGAGTCGGTTCGAGCGAGCTCGAGCTAGACCAATTTTTAGAATATGAGTATGGGGCCCAGATGGTTATATGAGCATGTTATGGTAGCTGAGTATGCCCGACATGCATATAATAGATACAGCATAACATGCGTTATCAGTGTATACACAAGGCATACAAATGATTTTTTTATAAGTTAGCGAGGGTTTTAGGCCAAGATCTAGGCCATTGTAGCGTTTAGTATCCGTTTGGGATTTTCAGGGTATCACATTTACATGCATCTTAGGGATATCGGATTACCAGATTGTGCCCCTCTGGGCCCAGCTTGATTGAGTTCATGGTTCGAGGTCCATTTAGCCTTCTTGCCTCGATTCCCGCCTATAGTGTCACTTTTATGACTCAAATCAATTTTGACTTTGGACGGTTTCGATCTAAGCTTTCCATCCATATGTATATTGCATATACCCATAAGGAGGCCTCACTAGGCCACGAATTGTCGGACGTTTAGATCGTGTCACGTGGGAAGATTTGAGCCATCCACGTCAGCCTTGGCTTCACCATGTTATTTTTCCATAGATTTTCCATGATTTCAGAGTTTTCCACCATTACCGCTGCCACCACTTTGGCTCACTACCGGATCGGTTCGGTAGTTACCACCTCGTGACCGACTATCGGTCCGTACCTACCGTTACCATCGTCTTCGTCGTAGTCCCCATTGGCGACAGAGTTTTTATCACTTTCCATCATCGCCGTTGCCACCTATCAGGCCATTTTCAGCACCGGCGAACCGCCTCCAGCCAATCGACCACCTACACAGCTTCATCTTGCCGAGATCTCCATTTTGAGGCAACTCACAACCACAACCACGGCCGCAATCACTGCTGGCTACACCGCCACACCCGGTGGCGATACCACCACTTCCTGGCCATTTTCCGACTAACCAGTGGCCGGACTCAGCCGATCGTCACCACTAGCACCTACACCATGACGCCCCTATCAATCCCGACTGGCAGCAACCCCAGCAGCGCCGCCTTCGGTGTTTTATGGCAACAGGCACAGCCACCCTCTGCCATGCCAGTGCCCCTGTGTAGTGTCCGACTACCCACGTCAATGTTTGCCTGGCCGTGCCCAGGTCCACCAGCCGGCTAGTACATGCCTAAGTCTCCCAACCCGAGCCCCTATCTGTGTCCATCAGTCCAGTTCATGTCCACCTTGTCAATCCAACCCATTCTCCAGTTATCCCAAACCAAGTTAGTTCAGCCCATTTGACTCGGTCTAGTTCAGCTCGATTCAGTCTGGTTCAACTCATTTTTGGACCATTTTTGTCTGTTCTTACACCATTTTTGGTGATTCAAGAACCTTTATATTAGTTTAGATGCATATTCACTTGATTTAGCATGTTTTGATGTTATTATTTATTTATTATTCTTGTTATTTGTGTATTTATTGATTATAATGCATGTTTATATGATTATTTATGATTAATAATGATATATTTACTTATTAATATTAGTCTTATTTATGTTTACTAAATTGCATTTATTTATTTATTTATTCATCTATTTGTTTGTTCGCATGTATGTTATTATTTATTTGTATTTAATTATGTATTATTGTATTCTATAACTATAATATTATTGACATTCGTGATTAATGTGTATTTACTATTTATTTATTTATTGAATTATTATGTATTTATTTATTTGTTTATTTATATATTTACTAATACAAGTATATGTTGATATTTACTCGTGTTTATCCATATATTTATATAGTATAATTATGTTATTATTTTATGATTATAGTTAATTATGTTCATGTATATTATATTATTTATCTAATTATCTATGAGTGCATTTATTTATTTATATTATTTATTATTTATTATTATTATATCTCGATTTGTGTGCCAAGCAGTTTAGTTGTAGGCTTGTTAACACTATATTCTTTATTAGGATGTATTAATTATATGAGCACACACCATGAGCATGCATCATATAGAGACATCGATATTTTACTTAGCTATGGGTTTCGATGTAGGTTGCGAAGTCCGAGCTCACCGTAGATGTGTTGATGCACTTGAAGCTTGGACCACAGGTTCATAGGACTCTCCTTTTGATTGATCTCTGCTTGACTCCATGCGTGTTGAATTTAATCGTGTTTTAGATGTAGCACGAGATCAGCGGCGTTTTATCGGATCCCTCCGTTGTTGGGTCATTTAGCCGTGTTTTCTACACATGTTTAATAAAACTACAAGGATAAGATCCTCTGTTGGTTTTCGAACTGAAGCTCCAGAAATATATGATATAAGTCATTTTCCGTAAACCTATTATATAAGTATGTGCATATTTACGGATTTCATGAATAAGAGAGTGAGCAGTATGGAGATATGTATGGACCACACTAGTGCTCGTTCAAACCCTGAGGTAGTACAGTGTATGAGGGTACTACATAACGCAGCACATTCCCGGAATTTGTGGCACAAACTTAATCGTTCCTTTTACCACTTGAGTACCATGGTAGGTGTAATATGGAGGATGTGAGGGCACAAACATTGTATGTATGAATCTGAATGTTAGTCATGCATGTGTGCAAGCACTTGTTTAAGAATGTTTGCATACCGCCTAGTGTGAGGCAATTCTAAAGTTTAATAAGTTTCTGTGGGTAATAGAATACTAATTTACCAATTTTTACTAGTTATATTTCGGACCAGTAACACTCATTACTGACATTTTTCATATAATATATGTATATCTTGCAAATCCTAAGTCGACTTTGGTAGGAGGAGAGATAAATTTTACACACACTTGAGTTCAGCGCAAGTATTTACTTTCTTACTTTTACTTATATTAGATGTGTTTTGACGTGTATTTAATAATGTCTTCCATTCTCATGACACCAAGAAGTTGTTTCGATCTATTTTATCAATCGAGTCTTACCAACCAACAACTTTAAACATGACTCAACTCGATTGTAACATTTCTGATTCAGTTCTCAGGTGAACTGAAATTGGGGTGTTACAAATCCAAAGCTCGCTTCAATTGGTATCTGCCCACTCTCGCAGAGGTGGTTGTCGGCTGGCTAGGATGCGCCCGCTCGCATAGCGTGGTTGTCAACTTTCCCTTAGGACTGGGAATGGATTTATATAATAAGCCTGAAGGCAACTTACGATGAATCTTCTTTTCGAAATCAGACTCAAAAGATCTAATCCTCAGGATTATTAATCATAGAAGTAAAATACGTCTAAATGGCCATGTTAAGTAGGGTCCGATAAAACAGCTACTTAACACGTCCTCTGATATAGAAATCAAATTAACGATAGAACATAGCGATAAAAATAGAGAAGTGTCCTAACAAATTTGTGGTCCAAGCTCCAAGTTTCATCTATGGTGAGCTCGTACTCTGAAACCTACATCGAAACTCATTGCTAAGTAAAATACTAACATCTCTATATAATGCATGTATGTGGTGTGTGCATACAACATTAATACATTGTAATAAAGAAGACAATGCTAAATAAACTTACAACTAAACATCTAGCACACAAGTCGATATATAATAAAAGAAATAACTAATAAATAAATAAATAAATAAATTTATGAATAAAGATAAATAATAAATACATGACAACAATAATACTATAATCATAAAGTAATAATATAATTATACTATATAAATACACTACTAAACACGAGTAAATATCAAGTATACTTGTGTTAGTAAACATATAAATAATTAAACAAATAAATACATAATCATTCGATAAATAAATAATTAGTTAATATTAATTAATCATGAATAATAATAATATCATAGTTATCTAATACAGAATAAGTAATTAAATACAAATAAATAATAACATATACACAACAAACAAATAGATAAATAAATAAAATTTAGTAAACATAAATATGATTAAATTAATAAATAAATAAATCATTAATAATAATAACAATCACATCAGCATTCATCATATATGACAAATATATAAATAAAAAGAAATAAACAACAATAATTAAATAAATAAAAACACTCATAACATCAAAATATGCTAAATAATATAAATATGCATCTAAACTAATGTAGGGGTTCTCAAATTACCGAAAATGATCGAAAATGGGCTAAAAATAAGATGAAGCGGGTTAGCTCACTAAATTGAACCGGGTCGGCCGAGTTAACTCAGTCTGGGTCAGATAAACTTGTGGCATGGGTTGGTCGGGATGGTTTGGACTACTAGACATAGACACGAATACGAGCAAGCAGACAGACGTGAACGTGTGAACAGGACTCGAGCTGGCAAATGCGAACGCGGGCAAACGGGTGTAACGGGGTGGGTAGTTCTCGTTGTCGAAAAATGTCAACGGCTGCGAGGAAGGGGTCACCACCAGTTAGGATCGACAACCCAGGCGACGAGGAACATGGTGGTAGTGATGCTTGGCAGAGTCTGGCCATAGATGGCTCAAAAACGGCGAGAAAGGGGTGGAATCACCTCCGGCGGCGATCGTGGCCACGACGTTTGTTATTGGTGGTCTCAAACTGAAGATCTCACCGAGATGAACCTATCTACATGGTTGGCCTTACTAGAGGCGGCTCATCAGTGCCAGAAAATGGCCCGAAAGGTAGTGGCGGTGGAAACCGGTAGTAAAAACGTTGTCTCGACAGTTTCTATGGCATTGCCTATGCTAGAGCTGGGATAGATTGAAAGCTTGTCACAAGGCAATTATAGGAGGTCCTAGTCTGATGGTCAGTGGAAGGCCTAAGACTCTCGAGTTGGTTACGAGTGTTTTTATTTATTTATTTACTCATTATGGTTTATTTCTTTTTATTTATATGTTTGTCGCATATGATGAATGCTTATGTGATTGTTTATTATTAATAATAATATATTTACTTATTAATATTAATCATATTCATGTTTACTAAATGTTATTTACTTATTTATTTATTTATATATTTGTTTGTTGCATATATGTTATTATTTATTTGTATTTAATTACGTATTCTGTATTGGAAAACTATGAAATTATTATTATTCATGATTAATTAATATTAAATAATAATTTATTTATTGAACAATTATGCATTTATTTGTTTAATTATTTATATGATTACTAACACAAGTATATATGCATTTATTTAACATGGTGTGTTTTGCTTAGTAGTGGGTTTCGATGTAGGTTTTGGAGTTTGAACTTGTCGAATATGAGACATCATGTTTGGAGTTGGACCACAGGTCTGTTAGCAATCTTGTCAGTTTTTATAACTATGTTCTATTGTTGATTTGATTTTTTTATGGCAAGATGTGCTAATTGACTATTTTTATCAGACCACACGGGCCATTTAGACATATTTTACTTCTGTGATTAATAACCTCGAGGATGAAATCCGTCAAGTCGAATTTCGAAAACAAGATCTACCGCAAGTTACCTTTAGGCCTATTATATAAATCCTTTCCTATGCCTATATATGATTTTTTGAGTTTTCCAGTGAGATGCTAGACAAGGGAAATTGACAACCGCGCTACGCAAGCAAGTGTATGCCAGTCAAAGCGGGCTTTGGTTTGGTGAGCAGCCAGTTCTATTTTCTCGATGGATCCTGACAACTCCATCTTTGAGTTCCTCAAACCCAGAGAAGTGTGAATGGTTACGGGTACAGCAATGCAGTGCATGTCTAGACTTGTTATTTTAAATGGTATTGAAGATGCATGCCTGAGAGTATTCAGCCTCTATGCTCATGGCTGGGAGTGATACAGAGGATGTAGAGGGTGAAGGAACCAGGAAAAGAAATTCATTTTCCTGCACAAGGGATAGTTTTAAAGTTTGTCGAAGCATGAGACTAGAAAGAATGGGATGCTGTCGAGCTGAGGCTGATGACTCCTAATTGGCACTCTTATGAGAGATTCTGTGAAAAATTTATATAGACGATTTCATTTAGTATGAGAGTTAGCTCTCCTATGTCAGTTTGACTATTAGTTATTTTTGGACTAGTAACACTCGTTACTAATGTTTTTCCTATTATATATGTAGGTCTAGTGATCCTGAGTCGGCTTTGGTGGGAGGAAAGATAAAAGTCAAGTCCTAACAGTGACTCCATAGGCGGGAATCGAGGCAAGAAAGCTAAATGAGCCTCAAAACCCTAAACTCAATAGGGTGAGAAATATACGACTCAAATCAAGCTAGGCCCACAGGGGCAATCTGATAGTCCGAAATCCCTAAGATGATGTAAATGAGATACCCTAAAAATCCTAAATAGATACTAAACACTACAACAGCCTAGATCTAGGCCTAAAACCTTGGCTAACCCATAAAAAAATTTTATATACCTCGTGTATATACTGATAACTCATACTCTGTTGTAGTCTAACTGAAGCTATCATCTACATGTCGGGCATACTCAGCCTCCATAACATGTTCATACGACCATCTGGGCCCCATACTCATGATCTGAAAACTAGTTTGGCTCGAGCTTGCTCGAACCGACTCGAGACTAGACTAAATGAGGCAAAATTACAAGCGGGTAAAACCCTAACCTAAAGATGGGGTTTTACATTCTGTATTAGTTATTTTGGACCAATAGTCACCAGATTTGTGACGAGTTTTCTTATATATATGTAGGTTGAGGTTGTTTGTCATTGGCCGATATAGATAGACAAATCACATGTGTAACACCCCATTTTTTGGTTCAAGGGCAAACCAAAGTGCATTGTTATAATTTGGAAAGCTATTTGTTGGCGAGCACCTAGCATGAGCACTCTGAGTCACGGGAGAGGTAGCACCTCCCCAACAACTAAGAGTTGGCTTTACATAATACAGATGGTCACTCCGAGATACACGAAGGCAACACCACTAATGCAGCTAAGAGATTGTGCTTAAAAGGATGTAAATGCATTATCTGGTTCGTATACTTAGTTATAACCATAAAGTTAGGTGTTCTTATTCTTAAGATGATGTTGAACTTAACTTGCTTCACCAGTGGTCGTAGTTACCTGTTCCACTTACCCAACCCATGAACAAAAATTAAACACACAGACACAGAGGCATCAATAAGTGTCAGGATATCATACCCGAAGCTATAACACCCCAAATACGGCTCCACTCATGAACTGAACCGAAATGTTACGGGTCGCCCAATTAAGTCGGTCAACTTGAATCTAACTTGAATGGATCTACTCTTGTCATCTTAAGATGGAAGATAAATCTCGTATGCATGCATGATATGCAAGGAACCCTAATAGGATACTACGTGAATGACATGGCAAACAATTCATACTAAAAAACAATCAAGATAAAATTTCTACAATTAAACGGACAAAGTTTTCCCTAAAAGTGCAATAAGGGCCAACCTGTCAAAACAAAAATATATAACTATATATATCACACCATCCAATTTCTTTATTCTATAACATACTAAGTGATATCAACAAAATCTTTTATATAAACTGGGTCTTGACCCATCAATTTGTTCTCATTCACATTTCATTCCTAAACTAGGTCTTGACCCACTTGCTAAACATATTCAACATTTAAACACATTTACTAAAACAGTTGGCACATCACATCATCATGATCTACATTTCATTACTAAAATCTTACTATTACCACATTTTTCCTCATAATATTATGTCATCAGTAAAAAAATAAAACATTCTAACATCAATGTGTGTGTGTGTGTGTGCAAGAGACGTTACTTCTCCTCCATCAAAACTGGCCTATCATACTCTTGTTACCCACCTATATAAATAATAGAAAACTGTCAGTAACGATTGTCACTGGTCCAAAAATAACTACGTATCAAACTGTCAAATAAGCGATGACTCTCATGTAAAAGAAAACCATTATATACTTCCACTAAACTCTGCATAAGGGCATCTATTGGGGAGCCATTTGGCAGGTGACCAAATAGCATCCTGAGCTGATTGGTCTACTGATGCCTCTCTCGGCATTTTCTCATTTTCTCTGATCCCTTGGGACTATCAGTATATCCTAAGCCATTTCATTTCCTCCATATACCTCCTGGCTCTGAGTACGAAGGTCGAGTAGTCGTAGGCAGTCGCCTTCAATATCCTTTGAACTACATGTCTGGATGTTCACTGTACTAAATAGTACCCATAAACCTCCATGTTTCTCCGGGTGTAAGCAAACTCAAAATGTGGAGTTATCAGGATCCCCGGGAATAAAACAACCCTCTCACTAATCTAGAGCCTGCTGTGACTGGAATGTGCACCTGCTCATGGTACGTGCGAGTTGCTTTCCCATCTCTTGTCTTACTAAAAACTCGATAAAATAATATATAGATCTGGGAAGGATGTATTATCATAGGCCCTAAGGCAAATTGTTGTGGATCTTGTTTTCGAAATCAAACTCGAGGGATCTCATCCTCAAGGGTTATTAATCCAAAAACTATTTTATTAAACGGTCTGAATTAAGTAGGATCCAATAAAGCATCACTTAACCTGTTCTGCAAATAATAAATCAAGTCACACAGAATAGAGCGTAAAACAAGGGAGGAGTCCTAAATAGACCTGATAAAATGTAAAACCGGTGATTATAATCTGAACTAGTCAGTTCGACCATTATTTTTAGTCAAGTTAAGTTTTAATTACGAGACGACAATTCATTTTTCTCACCAACCATTAGTTTTTCTCACCTGACCATTCATTTTTCTCTACTGACCATTCATTTTTCTCACCTAACCATTCGTTTTTCTCACCCTGACATCTATATATTCCACACTTCTGACACCATTCAGCCACCACCATCCTTCTCACCCAACTTCCTTCTTCTTTTTCTTCCTTCTCTTTTCCCCCACGATCCTCACTCAAGCCGGCCACAACCTCGATCGCCATCACCACATGACTGACGATTAGGTACGGAGTAGGAGCTCACCATTTAGGCGCTAAGACACGCTCAGAGCTTCTACCAGGTCCGTTTAGGACTCGCCCTGATTTATTGTTCTATTCTATCGTGATTTAATTTTTATAGATTGTAGGATGAGTTGAGTGGTGTTTTATCGGATCCCACTTAGCTCGGGCCATTTAGTCGAATAGTTTTTCGGATTAATAACCCTCGAGGATGAGATCCCTTGAGTATGTTTTCGAAAACAAGATCCACCACAAGTTGCCTTCGGGCCTATTATATAAATCCCTACCAAGACTATATATATATATATGTAAGTTTTTAGCATTTTTCAATAACCATACTATGCAAGCGAGCATGTGCCAGTCGAAGCCGCCGACAACCATGCTACGCAAGTAGCATGTGCCAGTCGTAAGCCAGGAATCCCGACAACCATGTTACACAAGTAGCATGTGCCAGTCGAAGCCGCCGACAACCATGCTACACAAGTAGAATGTGCCAGTCGTAAGCTGGAATCCCGACAGCCATGCTACGCAAGTGGCATGTGCTAGTCGAAGCCACTCAACAACCATGCTATGCAAGTAGCATGTGCTCAGTCGTAAGCTGGGAATCCCGACAACCATGTTATGCTAGTGACATGTGCCAGTTGAAGCCGCCAACAACCATGCTACGCAAGTGGCATGTGCCAGTCGTAAGCCAGGAATCCTGACAACCATGCTACGCAAGTGGCATGTGCCAGTTGAAGCCACCGACAACCATGCTACTACAAGTAGCATGTGCCAGTCATAAGCCGGAAATCTCGACAACCATGCTACATGAGTGGGTATGGAAGTAAGAAAAAGGGCTTAGAGATATGACAGTAGTCCCAAGGGACCAGAAAGTGAAATGAGAAAAGGTCGAGAGAGGCATCAGCAGCAGCAGATCAGTTCAGTTAAAGATGATTTTAGTTCAGTAGATGCCCTTTAGAGATTTCAATGATGTTTTCTTTCATATGAGAGTTTGCTCTCATAGCCAGTTTGATATTAGTTATAATTTTTGGACCAATAACACTCGTTACTGACGTGTTTTTATAATATATGTAGGTGATGATCATGAGTAGGATGAGCTAGCCTGGATGGAGGAGCAGTGACGTCTCTTGCATACACACATGTCAAACGATAGAATGTTAATATTTTGTTTATTTTGTCATTATATTAAGAATGATGTGATGTAATGCAAGGTAAGATAATATGATAGTGATATTATGATTTGAAATAG
Source organism: Piper betle (assembly GCA_033002965.1). NCBI lineage: Eukaryota > Viridiplantae > Streptophyta > Magnoliopsida > Piperales > Piperaceae > Piper > Piper betle. Next base: position 71,577 of record JAURVB010013662.1, on the reverse strand, counting down.
ATATTAATGTGCAAGTCGAATGATAAAAGTGAAATGTGAATAGAATGGTAAAAGGGAAATTTTGTCCGTTCCATTTTTTTGGAATTTTTATCGACTATATTGTACTTATTTTGTTTTGTAAACTAGTTGTCATGTCATCCATGTAGTAGCATGTTAGGTTTATTTTTGTACATTCATCCATGCATAGAGATAGACATCTTCCATCTTGAGACACCGAGTAGATCTGCAGGGTTGGATTCGGGTTAGCCGACCTAACCGGGGCCAGTGACATTCTGGTTTGGTTCTCGAGCATGAACCGGATTTGGAGTGTTACATAAAAGCTCCAAGCGAGGCCACACACCTAGGCAGTGAGCTCCTATTCTATACCTACACATCATAACTAACCGCTAACGCCCATGCTAACTTTAGGATGCATGTAAGAAATGTATGCATGTGAATTATTACATAATCATAAATACTATAAATACTGACATTGACCATCACCAAATGAATTAAAGGAACAATTTAAAACATTCATATCATTACTCTTAACTAGGTGACTACATTAAAATTTCTAAAATTATTATCATCTCATATCTATTCTCATTATGAATTATCTTTTTAATCAAATCGATAATTAACATACTCAATTATAAAATTAGTGCATATTTCACATCCAAATATCATTTATAACATTTTAAATTTCATAATCAAATAATTATAATTACATTAACCCCTATCAATTCTTAATTACATAAAAAACTCATTAATTAGTGAATAATTATCACTCAATTTCAAAATTATCATGTTAACAAAAATATTAAAAAATTCATAAAAAATTATGAATGACATGCATACTGATTAAAATATATTAAAAATCAAAAAATTGAGGAGCGATGAGCGTTTCACAGTGATTCGAACTCAAATCGGCAACGACAATGGCGGTGGCTGCAACAGCTGACGGTGCCTAGGGTGGCTGATGTGGCTAGGAATTGGCCTACAGGGAAGGACTAGGGAGATAGGTGGGGTCTAGGTGGTCTGGCTAGGGCCACTGGCCGGAATTGGTCGTCGGTAATGGTGTTGCCAACTGCCAAATTAGGGAAGAACGGGGCGACTGGGTAGAGGAGAGTTAGGGGCAAAGAGGGGAAAGGAAAGGTTGGCGAGGGAGGGCATGGGTAGGCGGTGACCAGAGGTGGTGACAAGGGGTGGCGAGGCCGACCAGGACAGCAAATAGGGTTGGAGGAGGAAGAAGGGAAGAAGGAAGGGGACTTGGGCAATGGCGGCACTACCTGCCAGTGGTGAGGTCATTGGCGATGGCTCATCAGAACAGGGGACAAGGGGTTGTGGTAGGTCATCGGGGGAAAAAATAGGGGAAAAGGGCATTGTGGTTTGGTGTGGGGGTAGTTTTGTAAAGAAAACTTGACTTGTTCCCCTCCTGACTCGAGTCCATAATAATTAATAAATTCCAAAAAATATAAATAAAATATAATAAATTACTGTAAAATAAAATAATCAAGTCCTAACTTGAATGACATGCTCTAAGCCTACTAACCCACCCAAAAATAATAATTAATGCATCCTAACGCAATAAATGACCTAAATCTAATTCTACGGTCCACTAAAAATGAAAAAAAATTAGGCATACCCTCATGTACTTTAATAACTCATTCTATTGCTGCCTTAATGATGTTATCATCATATACTTGGATACATATGACCCTCATGGCTCATAATTCATAGTCGGCCTTTGCTCAGCACATGTGTTTAATAACTAACTCGACTAAAAATAATAGTCAAACTGACTGATTTCAACTATAAAGCCCTTACTTGGGTCATTGGTTTTACATGAGCACTTGGTCTTCATGTGGACCCTTCAAGTGGTATGAACCATGTGCTCCTCCAGTCCATGTTATTCTATCAAATACACACAGCTGCAACCAAATATGTTTAGCGTACTTGGTTTAGCACTGAGGCTTACACACCCTGTAGATGATCGTTAGATTTCCCCAAAGTTTAGACCTTGTACGATGATGACAATAATAATAATAATAATAATAATAAAATAAAATAATAAAAACAATGGCACACAAAACACACCTAACATATCCAACATCCATTACAAGATGTGGTTCCACATAAGTCTTAGGGCACCAGCCCACATAATAATACATCACATAAACCCAAGGTTCTTGATAATACATAAATCATGTCCCCAAATTACATAAACTCGACACACACCAAGGTCATACACATCAATGCACCGTACCATCTCCCGCCGTGAGCCTTTCAATCCGTCCACTTCACCAGCCACTAACAAGCATACTCACCTCATTAGCGTAACCAAACTTGTCCAAAAATAGCTACCAATAATATCAAACTCGCTAATGGGTATCTCAATACCCATGCGAAAATTTAGAAACTTCGAAGAATATATCACATGGCTATAAGTATGGGCTTATGCAACCGTATTTCATATTAACATATCATACACCCGACAAATCAACGACAAAAACATAAAGAAAACATACTTACGCCCTCACATCCTCTTTATATATTGCCCACCACAGTACTCAAGTGGCTCGGAACTAAAGTGACAAATTTTGAAAATGTGCTACGTTATGCAATCCCTTCTTACATTGTACTACTTTAGGGTATAAAAGAGTACAAGTACAATTCATACAACCTGAACCACTAGCTCTCTTATTTATAAAATCATAAAATTTGTGCACTTATATAATAGGCATAGGTGGGGACATAATTTATAAAATTTTTGGATCTCATCTTCAAAAATTATCAAGGGATTCATTATTGGAGATTTATTAAACTGTGAAAAACTCAGCTAAATGGCCTGGCATCGGAGGGATCCAATAAAATGCTGCAAATATACTTAGTTAAGGTTTAGGGTTACAAAAGTTACTAAGTGTTGGCCCATGGGCTAACATGGCAAACAAAGCCCACTAAGGTTAGGCTAAGGTGATGGGCACAATATTCATAGGCTACGTACCAAGATTCCAAAGTCTGGTTCATGGGCTTGGAGATCCATATGGACCTGGGGAAATTGGTAAGGTTAGCCAACATCGTGGGCTTGAGTCGTGTAAAATTTCTAGTCCAAACTCTAAGGCTTTGGGCATGAGTGGACTCGAGAAGGTAAGGCAATGGCTAGATCATTTCTCTAATTGGCTGGACCTACTGGGCTTGTGAAAATCATAACATAAGATCTACAAAGCCAATGGCTCTCAAATTTTTAGAAGATGTTAGTGGGACAAATCCTAAGGTCCTGGTAAAATTTCATACAATTCCACTACCAAATAACTAGGGTAAGAGATTTTAAAAACTAGGAGCTAAGGTTTTCACCCTGCTTTCCTGTACACTCCACAAAACCATATTAACTAACTATGTATATGATTTTTAATTATTACCATAATTTACATGTTTTCATTAGACATTTATTGAGTCATTATTAAATTTTTAAATATTTTATTAACATTTTCAAATAGGCTAACCACGGAGTGCAATCTTAGAGCATGGCATACCACATCAACAACACAGCAAGCACATCACATGGATAGTGGTTTTCTTTAGGCCCTTAAAGTGATTATATTAGCTTTGTATTTTTATAGCATCATGACAACAATAATACCTACAAACATGCAAAATATTAACATCAAGAGCAACCTAAATTAGGGTGTAAAAATTAGGGAAATGGGCAGCAAGGTCATAGTGATCATGAAAGCTACCACCTTTCATTAAGTTTGGCACCATACATGCTCATACAGACCATAACTGTAACACCCCGTTTCGGCTCACCCGTGAACCGACCTGGAAATGTCACCGGCGACCGAACCGTTCGCTAATCTACTGGGTTCGGTTAAGCCGTCCAGGATCTGACTCTCGGCGTATTAAGATGGAGATGCAAATATTAAATGCATGAATGAGAACGATTGGGTTCTAACGCGGTCCTACATGCATACTAAGATGTACAAGCAAAAACAAGACAAAATAATAAATGAGAAACCAAAAGAAAATATATAATATTTTATGAAAATACGATAACGCATAATAATCTACCATGTCATTAAATCATTATCTCATTCGTTTTTACCCGAGCCGAGTCTGAACTCCAAGACTCCCTACTCATTCATATTTATCAGTTCGTTTCATAACAAGCAATACATTCACGCGAACACATCAAAATTATCATTTACATAACAATATCACACCATCATTATACATACGTTACACGCGGCAGGTACATGTGTACGCGGTTCCGTGCTGCTCCTCCGCAGTCCCGATAGCTTTCATCGCTCGCATTCCTCACCTACATATATATAGAAAAACCGTCAGTAACGAGTGTTACCGGCCCGGAAAATAACTAATATCAATCTGACACAGGAGAGCAAACTCTCCTGTTGAATCAAAACCATCTACTTCCTCAAGAACTCTCATCAGGGCACATACGGGAGCCGTCGTCGTCGGGCCGTCGCCCTCGGGTCGACAGCATCCCCCTATCTTTCTCATTCTCATACCTTGGCCATTTCTCTATCGCTTCTCGCATCAAATTTCATTCCTTACCGCCCTCTGCACCTTCCATATTACTCCTGGCCTTGAGCACAAAGGCCGAGTATTCTCAGGCAGTCGCCTTCAGTACCCTTTGAACTACAAGTCTAGACACGCGTTGCATTGCAGTACCCGTAAACCTCCACACTTCTCCGAGTTTGAGGAACTCAAAGGTGGAGTTGTCCGGATCCTTCGGGAACGAAGTGGGTTCTCCCCAGCTCCAGAGCCCGCTCTTCCGGGCACACGCCCTATCTGAAGACGTGGCCGCAAGTAACCCTCATTCCATCTCTCACCGAAAACACGAAAACTATATACATATAGGCCTGGGTTGGGATTTATACAATAGGCCCGAAGGCAACTTGAGCTGGATCTGAAGTTCTAAAACAAACTCAAGGGATCTCATCCTGGAGGGTTATTAATCCGAAAAAAGAATTGTTGGCTAAATGGCCCGAGTTAAGTGGGATACAATAAAACGCCACTTAACTCATCCTGCACATGATAAATCAAATACACAATGGAGTAGCGTAAAAACAGAGAACGAGTCCTAAACGGACCTGGTAGAAGCTCCGAACGGGTCCACGCGCCTAGGCGGCGAGCTCCTACACCGTACCTACACAATCAAGCTAAAAACTAACGCCCGCATGATGAATCACACATCCTATAGCATGCACACACAATCAACACAATCACGCATCAATCAACACACATCAACCTATATCAATTCTAGCAAGTCTACTTAGGCTAGTTTGCATTAGATCATGATCATTACCTAGTTACCCTAATTAGTTTCTTAGTCTCCATTTTTAACACCACTCAATCAAACAAATTTCATATTTTATCCTTAATCAAATCTACATTTATACATATTATTATAACACACAATTCACCAATCCTAGCATGCAATTCTAATAATCAATACTTTCAAATAATTAAGTTAAAATAAATTATACCTCGCGTCGTCGAAAATCGGCGACGGCTAGGGTTTCCGTTTCGTGGCTCGAAACTCGAATTCGGCACCTAGCGGCGTCCGAAGTCCGATCAGATTGGACCGGGTGCGTTCGGTGGGTGATCCGGCGAATTTCCCACGAATCCAATTTTCCAACGGTTCCGGCGGTTTTCCGGCGGAGTGTCTGGCGGTTTTCCGGCGACGATTCGGGACGGGGCAATCAAGGGGTCTATCGGCACCAGCTCGACGAGCTTGGTCCGATGGTGGTGTCAAACAAGGCAGCCGAGGCGGCGATGGCCATCGACGACGGTGTTAAAAATGGGCGGCGGCGGCGGTGTGCTCCGATCGGGGCTCCAGCCGGCCTCGACGGCGGTCGAGAGGATGGGGGAAACGTCGGCAACGGCGAGGGGTGGTCGTCGGGGCCACAGCGGCGGCGGCACGGCCCAGACGGCGGCGGAATCTGGCTTGGAGTGGCGGCAGCCAAGGTGGTTTCGTGGGGCGATTCCGGCGTTGTGGCGGCGAGATTGTGGCCGGCGTGGGTCGTGGCGGCACGGCGACTGCACGGCGGGGCGGGGCGGCGTTGATCGGCGGCTGTACGATGTCGGCGGTGGCGACAAGCACGAGGGGCGGCAAGGGTTTGGGTGAGAATGGTCGGGGAAGAAGAAAACTCACTCTAGTGGCAGATTTGTAAATACGTATTGACTCGATTCCTACTCGAGTCAAAATAATAGCTAGTTCATAATAAATTCTAAAAAAATCTAGAAAAATATGGAAAAATTCTATAAAATAAAACAAACACAATAACATCCAAATGACATGCTCTATAACTAATAACCCACCCGAATATAATCAAACGCGTCCTAATTCGTCATTCGGCCCTAAAAACTATTCTACGATCAAATAAAAATAACAATCAATATTGCATACCTCCATATACTTGATAACCCATTTTTCATCATCTTTCAGGCATTATCATTGTACACTTGAGCATACATGACCCTCATCGCTCATAACTCACAGCTGGCCTCAACTCAGCTCGCGGTCCATGAAGCTGACTCGATTCGAACCGACGGTTGAACCGACTGGTTCACTCCCGTAAAACTCTGGCTCGAGTCACGGGTTTTACAATAACAGACAAGATTATGTACAAAAACATTGTAGATCTATCTTTCATGAGTGCAACAAGAAAAATAGGATGCAAAAAATACCATCCACATCGTGAGATATGCATTTTGTTTCAAAACTGTGCATAGATCTACACAGCTATCATGCAAACGTCATATCTTTTGTAAATAAACATGAAAATGAGATGATTCTAAAGCCTAAAAACTCCTAACACACATATATACATGAAAGAAATACTAGAAAAATGCAAACAAACACACAAAACTTCAAACAAAAGCAAACACCACCACAAGGAGGTAGAAAGGAAGGACCTTTACCTCATGGGAGACCAAAGAGAGGTCTCTTAGGCTTTCCACCCCAAGACCTACAAGCTTAGGGGCTAGGCTTGGCTTGGAGAGGCCTTGGAGTGGCTGGGAAGAGTTGGATAAGATGAGGAAAGGAAAGGGGGAAGGGGAAGGTAGGAAGGAATGGAGCCAAAGGGTGAAAAATGAGGGGGAAGAGGAGAATTTATAGAAGAGGGAAATTGTGTTAGCGCAAGGGCGCCAGCCGAGCACAAGGGCACTCTCCCATCACCTTTACACAAGAAGAAAAAGGGGAAATTTCAAATTTGAACACAAGGGTGTTGTCCCAGCACTATTGATCCCAAACACGAACCCTAATCCTCAACTGGGTTGGCGTAAGGGCGCCCTCCCAAGAAACGATGCCTAGCACTAGTTGGCACACTTTAGGGTTTTCACCCTAATGCAACCAAGGCAACCTTAGAAGGTCCCAAAGGGGCTAGGACATGACAAGCAACCCAAACTCGCAAAGGACTCAGTCCTAAACGTAAGTAGACTTGACTCAAATAAAACTGAAAATAAGAGCTGAGATAGCATAGTGTCCGACTGGGCAACACCGAGCACCAGGGGAAACTAAGGTCGTGGCTCACATATACCTGCCATATATGCGAATGTGGTAGAAAGGGTCGGGCAAGCAAGTCAATCTAGGTCGCAACATAACCAAAACTAAAATCGTCGGGCAAAAGCATGAACATTGTGATAGAGGGGCTTCAATTTTGTTTTGATGTTCATGTTGCTTTGATCATGTGATCATGTTATGTATCTTTTGAGACTATGTACCGAAGGAAGATATTATATACAAGTAAGGATTTGTCTATAGATCTTTAATTTGGTTAACCACTTTTGAATATATAAATTAGGCTCATCATTTTGCATTTGAGCAGGGTCATTAGAAGTAGCATCAGAGTCAACCCGGGAAGTAGTATCAGAATTAACCCGAGACTGTATTATATGGTGGGCTATGGAAAGAAGAAGAAGTCTAGGAAAATAAATTTGTGGATAGAGTTTCTTTAAGGGTGAGATGGAAGAATCCCAAGAAGCCTAAGAAAGGAATTTTATGGATGAAATGTCCTAAAAGGTGGGTTGAACGTAATATTCAAAGAAATAGTCTCACATCTGATATCTATTGGGGTAAGATTATGTATACAAGTGAGGATGTGTATATAAATCTTTAAGTTGGTTAATGACTTTTGAAGAGATGACTTAACCCCATCAATTTGCACTTGGTTGTAATATTCATGACTTATATGTGATATTTGTGTGTTGTTTTCTTTATAATTTCTAACTTTGCAGCTCTTGGTTTGCAAAGTATACTCCTAAACCTGGAGTCCTGGAACACAACAATATTAATTAGGCACACCTTTGACGGTGGGGAAGATGAAACCTCCTATTTCATTCCATTCCAAATTTTTCATGATGATGAAGGAGGCATATATAGAAATAAGGAAGAGGCTGGAGGTGTTTGAACATTTATTTTCTTGATTAAATACATGTACTTCCTTGTGCATGTATTCATGTACACTATTGTACATGTATCCACATGGCAATCAGGAAGAGGTTGTAGGTGTGGATTTGAACATTTATTTTCTTGAGTAAATATCATGTACTTCCTTGTACATGTATTCATGTACACTGTTGTACATGTATCCACATGGTTGGTGCCTCTTATTTTTCCTCCAATCTAGGTGGGTCTCATATCACATGAAATATTTGTACAAGTAGTGTTACATTGAACCTTTAGTCTTCTAGGATTCAAATCTTAGATTTATGCTCTAACCAAATCATATTGAGTGGTTATTTCTTTGGATCTTACTTAGCAAAGATCATTTAACACCTTTTTGTTGTAGAGATTAATAATCTTCGACATTGGGATCACTCAACTTGCTTTTGCAATTACCCCATGTTCAACTCATTTCTTGAGTATTATTTATATGATCTCATATCTCATGTCTATATACATTTTGTAGAATTTTTGTGAAAATGGAAGTTGAATTACTGATCATGCATTCATTGTAAAAGTGAGTGTTTACAGATCGCAACTAACTTTGGTGGTGAAAGTATCATTGTTTCCAAGGGATTCTAATGTCTTTATATTTTGAACTTCCTAACGCAGGGAGATCACAACTAATTTTGGTGGCAAGAGTGTCATTATTTTCCAAGGGATTCTAATCTCTCTACTTTTTAACTTCTTAAAACAAGGAGAGGGAGCACTAGACATGTGCTATAATTACAATGTATATCATGACTTATGGTATTAGAGGATGGTCAATGTTATAGTCGAAAAGTATTCGATTTTTGTGCTCTAGGTTAGGAGTTATACGGAGGTTTGGAGAAAGCTTATATATTAGATAATTTTGTTCCTCGGAGTGGGACTAGATATACTCAAATATTTATCTAGAGTGGCATTTCAAGTGCTTAGGAGCAGGGGCCTCTCAAACTCAAGTGGGAGGTCTCTCAGTAGAAGTCTTTGAAGAGTTCCCATCAAGCTATATATGGATTTATTTCTCATGGGAGTCATCTTTTACTTGTTAATTTGTATTGATTATTTTGGGTTCAGTGACATTCGTTGTTAATGTTTTATACTATATATTTTAGATATAGTGTTATTTAGAGTTGGGTTAGCAATGATGGAAGGATGTCACAAAGTTGCTATAGACACTTTGGGTCTTGCATTTGTACATGTGCTTGCATGTATTTATTTGATGTATATAATATGTATTTTTCTTACCAGTTCTTATATCAAGAGATCAAACATGAAACTCATTTTAAGGTTTTAGTTGTTCACTTTAAGTGTGTTTTTATTTTCTTATTTATCAACTTGTATGTATTTAGTTCACATGTTGTGTGGTGTTTAGTTTTCTACTGTGTAAAAGCACATAGATATCTATTAAATTGTTACATTACGTGCATTTCTCGAGATGTGTTGAGGGTTAATTTGATCTTATAAATCATATAAATTAATCAATTTTAAACATGACTTGACTTGACTTGATAGCTGCAGTTCTGATCTAGTTTTAAGTATGAACTCGATTGAAGGTGTGACAAGGCAAGAAGAGGAGAGAGTTTGACCTCTTCTATAAAACCCGCGACTCGAGTCAGGGTTTTATAGTCGTTAGCCGGTCGGTTTGACCGTGGTTCGAGTCAGTTCAGCTTTCAGAACACGTGTGCGGGGCCGAGGCCGACCGTGTGCACGTGCTATGAGGGTTCATGTATACCCAAGTATCGATGATAGCGTCAGATACGCATCAGCAGACTGAGTTATCAGTAGATATGAGAGTATACAGTTGATGATTTTATTTTTTCATGTTGTGACCGTAGAATTAGTTTAGGCCGAATAACGCATTAGGACGCGTTAGATGGTATTCGGGTGGGTTATTAGTTATACAACATGTCATTTGGATGTTGTGTTGTTTTGTTTGATTTTATGGGATTTTTCCCAATTTTTTGGATTTTTCTAGGATTTATTCCGAGTTAGTTATTATTCTTGACTCGAGCCGGTGTCGAGTCAAGTCTTATTTACAACTTTGCCACTGCCCTATACTTCTCATCTTCCTCCCCCAAACCCGACGTCTTCACCGCCGCCGCCCTTGAGATTTTGCCACCGCCGTCGATGCCACCTCGCCGCCGATCGACGCCGCCCAGCCCGGCCGTGCCGTCGCCTTGCCGCCTCGACCACGCCCGGCCACCGTCCAGCCGTCGCGACGCCGGAAATCGCCCTCGATTTCACGGCCGTTCCCGACGCGATTCCGCCGCCGTCTGCGCCGGACCGCCGCCGCCATGACGTCGAAGCTCTCCCCTCGACTTCCCCTACCTTTCCCCCTTACCTAGCGCCGCCGTCGAGGCCGGCCGTGGGTCTGATCGGAGCGATCGACCGCCCCGACCGAACTCGACGCTCGCCGTCGGTGGCCATCGCCGCCGCGGCTGCCCTTGTTGTCACCACCATTGGGTCAAGCTCACCGAGACGGTGCTAACCCCTACCTCCGATTGCCCCGCCGGAGCAGTCGCCGGAAAACCACCGGAACTGCCGGAAAACCACCGGAACACGTCGGCGCACCTTCACCGCCTTTGTCCGTCGGCACCGATTTCAGCGCCGATCGCGAGGTGGTTCTTCCTTTTTTTAGAATTATTACATACATGTTGTGGTCATGGTAGCATATTGGAATTAATTTTATTAACTTCATGATTTTAGTTTAATTAATTGTGAATTATGATAAACATGTGATGATTAGCGTAGATTGTGTTGCGTGATGTAAATGCTCGCTAATGGAATTGTTAGTAAACCATTGAATAGTTAATTAAATGCTTGTTAACTAGTTAATTTATGAATTTGCATGATTTAGGTTTTGCATGCTAGTATTAAGTTAAACGGATTAAATTGATTAAACCATTGTCACCTAATTAGAATAGGTATGCTTTGAAATTGGAATTAAAAGTGCTAGGTAATAAGTAACGTATGAAATCATAAAATTATTAACTTGCTTGACAATTAGAGATTTAGTGTGATTGTTGAGATGATTGTCATGTTTGATTAGATTAGTGTATGCATGTGGATATATTAGTTATATAGGCGTGCATCATATATGTATGGGCGTTAGTAAATAGTTATGTTCATGTAGGTTCGTTGCAGGAGCTCGCCGTCTAGGCACGAGACTGCGCTTGGAGCTTCTGACAGGTCCGTTAGGACACGCTTCTCAGGTTTTATCGCTCTACTCTATCGGTGATTTGATTTATTGATCGTAGGACGTGTCAGGTGGATGATTTATCGGACCCCACCTAACACGTGCCATCTGGTCGGTTGTTTTCGGAATTAATAACCCTCGAGGATGAGATCCCTCGAGCTTGTTTTCGAAAATAAGATCCACCTCAAGTTGCCTTCGGGCCTATTATAATAAATCCCGACCCAGCCCTATAAATAGTTTTATCGAGTTTTCAGTGAGACAAGAGAAGATGAATCGACTTGCACGTGCCATGAGCGGATGTCGTGCCAGTCAAAGCGGGCTCTGGATTAGTGCCAGCGGACTGTTCCATTCCCGAGGGATCCTGACAACTCCGCGTTTGAGTTCCTCACACCCGGAGAACGTGGAGGTTTACGGGTACTGTTTAGTACAGCGCATGTCCGGACTTGTGGTTCAAAGGGTACTAAAGGCAACTGCCTGAGAGTGCTCGGCCTTCGTGCTCAAGGCCAGGAGTAATATGGAGGTTCGGAGAGGGCTTAGGATAAAGTTTTACGTGAAGTACTGAAAAAGAAGTGCCGTGAGTGGCACAGTACCAGATAGATCAGGATGCTGTTGAGTCAGCTGCTCAACGGCTCCTTTGTAGTTGCCCTTATGAGAGTTCTTGAGGAAGATATATGATTGTTTGCTTTCCATGAGAGTTTGCTCTCATGTTCCAGTTTGATATTAGTTATTTCCGGACCAGTGACACCCGTTGCTGACGTTTTTCTACTATATGTAGGTGAGGACGATGAATGGTGTATGCCAGCCTTGACGAAGGATTAGCGTTTGCATTGCACACACATACCTGGCGCCGCGCCGACTTTTGCGTAAGATGTGATGTGATTGGCTGTTGTATGTAGATTTACATGTTTGTGTATATATGCATGTGTCTGTGAGGCTTGTATGCCTTGTTTTAGAAATTGCTTGGAAATGTTTTGGAAAAGTTCTAATGGAATGATCAGCTATGTTGAGTTGAAAATGAACAAAAACATGATGAGCATGAATTGCAGGTGGGCGAGATGCCAATTACAAGATGTGTGGATGATTTGAATTCTATTGTGATATAAATTATTGTTTTATATATATATACTATAATTGTGCTATGTATTTTTAACAGGTCGTCCCCTTATTGCACTTTTAGGGGAGACTCTGTCCGTTTTATTCCAGGATTTTTATGAATTTTGTTGCTATTTTAATTATTTTGGTGTGTGATTATCATCATGACATTCACGTAGTATCCTGTTAGGGTTTTGCATCTCATTCATATATTGTTTGCGCATTAGCGGCGTGCTCCATCTTGAGACGTCGAGAGGGTTATGTCGTAGCCGTTTAGGTTTTGGGTCAGCCAACTTAATCGGTTTACGAGTAGTTCGATCCTTTGTAACAGTTCTGGTCCGGGTTGAGAGTAAACCGGATTGGGGTGTTACAAGATTGGTATCAGAGCCTAACTCTTGATCGATTAAGATGGAAGATACCATTACAGGTCATGTGTGTGCAAAGCTACTCCGAGTCAAGCCGGCAGGTATGTTTTCTTGATTTACTCGTTTCAGTTTACAGATTTCTCACCACGTAGTTGAATGACAGTGTGCACAGGTTTGATTAGTGAGTGTCAGTCACCATGGTTAGAGCAACTCGCAGGACTCAGACCAGGGATCCATCTCCTTCTCCTCCCAGGCATACTAGTCCTAGTTGTGCGCCCAGCGAGACAACATCTAGTAGGCCGAGAGCTCAACCACCGTCAGGAGAAGCCAACGTGCGTGCCTCGACTAGCCACCGTAGTTCTCGTAGTCGCCAGACTGAGAGAGATGCAATCATTACCCAATTGGTAGAGACACAGAGGCAGATACAAGAGAGCCAGGAAGAGTTCAGGAGAGAGCTCCGTCAGATAGCCCTCTCCATAGCCCGAGTTGAGAAGAGGTCGTTAGGAGATGACGGAGTACGAGGAGAGGCCGCTTCTCCCATGGGCTACCCGCCGCCGCCTCCTCCTCCATCAGCGCAGCAGGGGACCATCCCTACAGCTCCCCTGATTGCTCCTCTTCAGACTGGGATGGGCATTCATGACAGTGGACCCCCTGGAGCTAGTAGTGGGCAGACAGCAAGGAGTAGTATACCGGCAGTGGCAGTGTCGCTGTTACCACAGTTTGAGATAGGCGAGGGCTCAAACAGATCTGCAGACGTAAGAGATGGTAGATTCTGGCAGTATGAACAATTTGTGAAAAATAGAGGGTGCTCTTTCCTAGGGAAGCTAGATGCAGAAGAGGCTTTCTTATGGATTTCATCAGCGATTGGCGTGTTTAAGAGCATGGCATGCCTGATGGAACAGCCGGTGAGGATGTATGTAGCCACAGTTGAGGAGGCATTAGCGGACACAACTGTCGTGACAAGATGACCGAGTTCGATGTGATCTTCGGGATGGATTGGATGTCCAAGCAGGGAGCTCTAATAGATTACCGGAAGAAGATGGTGACTTTTCGACACGGAAGGCGCCTTTTCTTTTTCCAGGGTCAGGGCAGAAATAGAGAGAAAGGCTGGATCTCCTATCAGAATGCAGTGAGACAGTTGGACAGGGGTTGTGAGTTGTTGATGGCCGCTTTGGTGTTGGCGGAACAGAATGGCTCAGGGGACAAGCCCAGTGTTGAGCTGATTCCAGTTGTCAGGGAGTTTGCAGATGTCTTTTCAGATGAGATCACCGGATTGCCACCGAAGAGAGAGGTCGATTTTGCTATAGATTTGATGCCAGGGACAGCACCCATCTCTAGAACCCCATATAGGATGGCACCACTAGAACTCCGAGAGCTTAAGGAGCAATTGCAGACACTGTTGGATCAGGGTTTTATCCGACCGAGCGTGTCACCATGGGGAGCACCGGTGTTGTTTGTGAAGAAGAAGGATGGAAGCATGCGTTTATGCATCGACTATAGGATGCTAAACCATGTGACCATTAAGAATAGATACCCTCTTCCTCGCATTGATGATCTATTTGACCAGTTGAGCTCAGCAACGGTCTTTTCAAAGATTGACTTGAGATTCGGCTACCACCAGTTGAGGATTAGAGCAGAGGATATTCTGAAGACTGCATTTAGAACGAGATATGGACACTATGAATTTTTGGTTATGCCCTTCGGATTGACAAATGCTCCAGCAGCATTCATGGACCTAATGAACAGAGTGTTCAGTCCTTTTTGGATCGATTTGTAATAGTCTTCGTGGACGACATTTTGGTGTATTCCTCATCGAGGGAAGAACATGAGCAGCATCTCCGTACGGTGTTACAAACCCTAAGAGAGCACAGATTGTACGAAAAATTTGTGAAGTGTGACTTTTGGCTTTCAGAGGTCAACTTCTTAGGGCATATTATATCAGCAGCAGGGATTTCAGTGGATCCAGTGAAGATAGAGGCAGTTGTACAGTGGGGACAACCGAGAACACCTTCCGAGATACGGAGTTTCCTTGGTCTAGCAGGATATTACCGTCGTTTCATACGGGGTTTTTCCTCCATAGCAGCTCCTCTCACACAGCTGACTAAGAAAGACAAACACTTTGTATGGACTGACGAGTGTGAGCAGAGTTTTAGGACGTTGAAGGAGAGATTGACTTCAGCGCCGGTTCTCACAATACCAGAGGGGCACGATGACTTTGTAGTCTACACAGATGCCTCAGGAATTGGCCTTGGTTGTGTTTTGATGCAGAGAGATAAGGTTATCGCATATGCATCTCGTCAGCTAAAGGTGCATGAGCATAACTACCCTACTCACGATTTGGAACTTGCAGCAGTGGTTTTTGCCCTCAGAATATGGAGACATTACCTCTATGGGACTTCCTTCCGACTTTTGACTGATCACAAAAGTCTGAAGTATATCTTCACACAGAAAGATTTGAACAGCCGACAGAGGAGATGGTTGGAGTTGTTGTCTGATTATGAGATCGATATCTCATATCATGAGGGCAAGGCGAATGTAGTAGCAGACGCTTTGAGTAGGAGGCCAGTTCGAGACTCAGTGGGGATGGCAGCAGTTTCAGTGACTCCGATTGATACACGCCAGAGGCAGTTAGTTGGAATGATTGCTAGACTCTCCATTCAGCCGAGTATTTTTTAGTAGATTAGAGCTGCACAGAATGAGGATAAACAGTTGACTCAGTGGTTAGAGCAGGGAGTTCACAGAGATTTGGTCAGAGATGCAGATGGACTGGTCAGATTGAGAGGACGTCTTTTCGTTCCGGACATCATTGAGTATCCCGGACTTCGTAGGACTATTCTTCACGATGCCCACACCTCGAGGTGCACAGTGCATCCAGGTGGAGTGAAGATGTATCACGATGTTCGGCGATCCTATTGGTGGCCAGGACTGAAGAGAGAGGTTTTTGACACCATAGCCAGGTGTTTAGTCTGTCAACAGGTGAAGGCTGAACACATGCACCCCGATGGGACCTTATAGCCACTGAAGACCCCAGAGTGGAAGTGGGAGAGTATAGCTTATGATTTTGTAGTTGGTCTGCCTAAGAACCGCCAGCAGAGAGACGCAGTATGGGTAATAGTGGATTGACTAACGAAGTCTGCACATTTTATCCCTATTAGAATGGATTACCCATTATCCACTTTGGCGACCTTGTATCGGGATGAGATAGTACGACTACATGGAGTTCCGTTGGAGATCATCTCAGACAGAGACCCACGGTTTACATCCCGTTTCTGGAGAGCTTTTCAGGCAGCCATGGGCACAGAGTCGAAGTTCAGCACCGCTTTCCACCCTCAGACAGATGGGCAGTCCAAAAGAACTATTCAGATTCTTGAGGATTTGCTTAGGGCCTGTATGCTAGATTTTGGAGGCGACTGGGCAGAGCATTTGCCTTTGGTGGAATTTGCTTACAACAACAGTTACCAGGCTAGTATTGGGATGACACCATTTGAAGCGCTATATGGTAGGCCGTGCAGATCCCCAGTGTGTTGGGTACAGGGCAGTGAGCCAATGATAGTGGGACCAGAGATGGTTCAGCAGACACAGGATGTGGTTATGCGGATTAAAAAGAGGATGAGGTCAGCTCAGGACCGACAGAGAAGCTACGCTGACCAACGTCGACGTGAGGTTCACTTCATGGTCGGAGAACATGTTCTTCTGAAGGTGTCACCAACCAAGGGAAACATGAGGTTTGGTATGCGTGGGAAGCTTAGCCCACGGTACATAGGACCATTCGACGTTCTAGAACGTGTAGGTCAGGTGGCCTATCACTTGGCATTGCCGCCTCACCTATCAGCCGTACACCCAGTGTTCCACGTGTCCTTATTGAAGAAGTACCACCCAGATAACTCCCACGTTATCAGTTTCCAAGGGATAGAACTCCGTCCTGACTTGACGTATCCTGAGGATGCAACGAGGATAGTTGATCGTCAAGTGAAGACCCTCAGACGTAAGCAGGTTCCCTTAGTACGAGTGCAGTGGAATCGACGCGGAGTTGAAGAATCTACATGGGAGCGTGAGGACGAGATCAGGAGGAGGTATCCCGAGTTGTTCGAGCAGCCAGCTTCTGGACCAGGTACTCCAGTTTCCAACCTCGATTACAGTTTACAGCATTATGTTTGACGCCTCCTTGATTTAAAATTTCGAGGACGAAATTTTTATAAGGAGGGAAGGTTGTAAAACCCGCGACTCGAGTCAGGGTTTTATAGTCGTTAGCCGGTCGGTTTGACCATGGTTCGAGTCAGTTCAGCTTTCAGAACACGTGTGCGGGGCCGAGGCCGACCGTGTACACATGCTATGAGGGTTCATGTATACCCAAGTATCGATGATAGCGTCAGATACGCATCAGCAGACTGAGTTATCAGTAGATATGAGAGTATACAGTTGATGATTTTATTTTTTTTCATGTTGTGACCGTAGAATTAGTTTAGGCCGAATAACGCATTAGGACGCGTTAGATGGTCTTCGGGTGGGTTATTAGTTATACAGCATGTCATTTGGATGTTGTGTTGTTTTGTTTGATTTTATGGGATTTTTCCCAATTTTTTTGGATTTTCTGGATTTATTCCGAGTTAGTTATTATTCTTGACTCGAGCCGGTGTCGAGTCAAGTTTTATTTACAACTTTGCCACTGCCCTATACTTCTCATCTTCCTCCCCCAAACCCCGACGTCTTCACCGACCAGCCGCCCTTGAGACTTTTGCCACCGCCGCCGACGCCACCTCGCCGCCGATCGACGCCGCCCAGCCCGGCCGTGCCGTCGCCTTGCCGCCTCGACCACGCCCGGCCACCGTCCAGCCGTCGCGACGCCGGAAATCGCCCTCGATTTCACGGCCGTTCCCGACGCGATTCCGCCGCCGTCTGCGCCGGACCGCCGCCGCCGTGACGTCGAAGCTCTCCCTCGACTTCCCCTACCTTTCCCCCTTACCTAGCGCCGCCGTCGAGGCCGGCCGTGGGTCTGATCGGAGCGATCGACCGCCCCGACCGAACTCGACGCCGCCGTCGGTGGCCATCGCCGCCGCGGCTGCCCTTGTCGTCACCACCATTGGGTCAAGCTCGCCGAGACGGTGCTAACCCCTACCTCCGATTGCCCCGCCGGAGCAGTCGCCGGAAAACCACCGGAACTGCCGGAAAACCGCCGGCACAGTCGCCGGAAAACCGCTGACTCGCCTTCACCGCCTTCGTCCGTCGGCACCGATTTCAGCGCCGATCGCGAGGTGGTTCTTCCTTCTTTTTTTAGAATTATTACATACATGTTGTGGTCATGGTAGCATATTGGAATTAATTTTATTAACTTCATGATTTTAGTTTAATTAATTGTGAATTATGATAAACATGTGATGATTAGCGTAGATTGTGTTGTGTGATGTAAATGCTCGCTAATGGAATTGTTAGTAAACCATTGAATAGTTAATTAAATGCTTGTTAACTAGTTAATTTATGAATTTGCATGATTTAGGTTTTTGCATGCTAGTATTAAGTTAAACGGATTAAATTGATTAAACCATTGTCACCTAATTAGAATAGGTATGCTTTGAAATTGGAATTAAAAGTGCTAGGTAATAAGTAACGTAGGAAATCATAAAATTATTAACTTGCTTGACAATTAGAGATTTAGTGTGATTGTTGAGATGATTGTCATGTTTGATTAGATTCATGTATGCATGTGGATATATTAGTTATATAGGCGTGCATCATATATGTATGGGCGTTAGTAAATAGTTATGTTCATGTAGGTTCGTTGCAGGAGCTCGCCGTCTAGGCACGAGACTGCGCTTGGAGCTTCTGACAGGTCCGTTAGGACACGCTTCTCAGGTTTTATCGCTCTACTCTATCGGTGATTTGATTTATTGATCGTAGGACGTGTCAGGTGGATGATTTATCGGACCCCACCTAACACAGGTCATCTGGTCGATTGTTTTCGGAATTAATAACCCTCGAGGATGAGATCCCTCGAGCTTGTTTTCGAAAATAAGATCCACCTCAAGTTGCCTTCGGGCCTATTATAATAAATCCCGACCCAGCCCTATAAATAGTTTTATCGAGTTTTCAGTGAGACAAGAGAAGATGAGTCGACTTGCATGTGCCATGAGCGGATGCCGTGCCAGTCAAAGCGGGCTCTGGATTAGTGCCAGCGGACTGTTCCATTCCCGAGGGATCCTGACAACTCCGCGTTTGAGTTCCTCACACCCGGAGAACGTGGAGGTTTACGGGTACTGTTTAGTACAGCGCATGTCCGGACTTGTGGTTCAAAGGGTACTAAAGGCGACTGCCTGAGAGTGCTCGGCCTTCGTGCTCAAGGCCAGGAGTAATATGGAGGTTCGGAGAGGGCTTAGGATAAAGTTTTACGTGAAGTACTGAAAAAGAAGTGCCGAGAGCGGCACAGTACCAGATAGATCAGGATGCTGTTGAGTCAGCTGCTCAACGGCTCCTTTGTAGTTGCCCTTATGAGAGTTCTTGAGGAAGATATATGATTGTTTGCTTTCCATGAGAGTTTGCTCTCATGTTCCAGTTTGATATTAGTTATTTCCGGACCAGTGACACCCGTTGCTGACGTTTTTCTACTATATGTAGGTGAGGATGATGAATGGTGTATGCCGGCCTTGACGAAGGACTAGCGCTTGCATTGCACACACATGCCTGGCGCCGCGTCGACTTTTGCGTAAGATATGATGTGGGTTGAATGATGCTTGTTGATATACATGGTTGTGTACATATGCATGAGCTATGAGACTTGTAGGTCTTGTTTTAGAAATATATGAATTTTCTTAGAAATGTTTTGGAAAAGTTCTAATGTCCAGGAATGATCAGCTATGTTGAGTTGAAAATGAACAAAAACATGATGAGCATGAATTGCAGGTGGGCGAGATGCCAATTACAATATGTGTGGATGATTTGAATTCTATTGCGATATAAATTATTGTTTTATATATATACTATATTGTGCTGTATTTTAACAGGTCGTCCCCTTATTGCACTTTTAGGGGAGACTCTGTCCGTTTTATTCCAGGATTTTTATGAATTTTGTTGCTATTTTAATTATTTTGGTGTGTGACTATCATCATAACATTCACGTAGTATCCTGTTAGGGTTTTGCATCTCATTCATATATTGTTTGCGCATTAGCGGCGTGCTCCATCTTGAGACGTCGAGAGGGTTATGTCGTAGCCGTTTAGGTTTTGGGTCAGCCAACTTAATCGGTTTACGAGTAGTTCGATCCTTTGTAACAGTTCCGGTCCAGGTTGAGAGTAAACCGGATTGGGGTGTTACATCTCCCTCTTAAGTTATATAGGTTTTTAAATGTGTGTATTTGCCCTCGTTATAACTAATACACTTATTATTTGTAACTTTTTCATCCCAAAGTATTTAATACTCGTAAACATAACCCCCTGTATATATTTAATCTTCACATTCCCCCTTAGCGACATATAAACCCATGCATGAACAAACCCTTGCACCTTTTATAGAAGATTAATTTTAACACTCTTCCGCTATACTTATTTTCCTACAAGCTGAGAGCTTGGACGAACCTCTTGACCTACCTTAGTGGTTCCCCCTCTAGCCATGGTGGTTGGCTCCAGCCCAAAGTTTTGTTGTACTAAGTCAGGCTATTAAATCAACCACTGCATTGCACCAAGCATCATAAATATCTCTGAGATTTATTTTTTAAAAAATAAAATTATATTAAAATATTTTAGAATAAAACACTTTATTTATAACAATAAATTCTTTCAAATTTTGGAGATTTCACGAGCTCACATGTACCACTCTAAGGAGGAAAGTTATACATAATTATCAAAAGAGGATACGAAACCCAATCACAGTTGCCATTTTTACATACAAAGGATAGTTAAATAAAGTTTATAAGCAAATAAGTGATAATATGTGACTACCTTATTGGTCTTGGAGCCTTGTTAGGCAATAAAGCTCACCGAAAAAGAAAAAAAGAAGAAAGAGAGAAAAAATTCTTAATACCCGTTTAAGCGAAAACCAAACTTAGTCGCTTTACCCATGAATGTCAATAATTTTATTCGAAATCGAAGACAAATAAGTTAAATTTAAGTCAAGAAAAATAGACTCCATTCAACCCGGTGAAAATAACAGTGAAATTATTTGACCGTTCACTCTTTAAAGATTTCTCATTCCAAAGAAATAAAGGTTAATTCGATGGGCAACGTGGCGAGCATTGATTGGGCATGGTTAGGTACGTGACCATGTACGCTCCCGATGTGGTTAATTCGAGGAAGTCTTTTTTTCTCGTGTATTTGAGCTTTGCTCTAGCCGTTACTTTAATGGTGGAGAGAGCCCGGAGAGGAGAGAGAAGGAAGCAAAATGGCTCCCAAAGTTATCTTCCTCACTTTCCTTTGTCTCCTCTCTTTTTCCATGCTCGCTTACTGTTCTGAAGAGCCAGGTTTGATCTTGTTTGAACATGGCTCTCTTGCTTTTACTTGTGATCTTGCTTCAAACTCTTGTAAATGTGGCTTCTCTAATGCTAGTTCCTATTGATTAATCATGTATTTTGTCTTCTGATTTCTGGGTCAGACCCTGTTTCCCATTGCATTTCTTTGAATGGATAGAAAGGACTGTTCTTTTTATTTTTAATGAACTTTGGATGTTTCATATTAATGCTCCAATGTTTGCCAATCGTTTCTAATTAGTGAATGGTTGTTGTTGATCATTGGGGTTCATGATGCTCTACAGATGATGAGAAGGATTTCAATTACTCTGTAAATGATCTGAAAGGCCCCAAGAACTGGGGCCATATACACCCAGAATGGAGAACCTGCAACAATGGTAAACTACAATCTCCCATTGATCTCCTCCATGAAAGAGTCCAAGTCATGCCAAATCTGGGCAGATTGGAGAAGAGCTATAAGCCTGCTCCTGCGGTTCTTGTTAACAGGGGGCATGATATTATGGTAAGCTTGCTGGAAATATCAATATTGGAAGGATACATTACAAGCTGTTTTTATTATTAGAGGAAGATGTATGGTAATACAGGTTGGTTGTTGTTCATGTTGTTTCATCCCTAACATGGATTACCATATTCACTCTGTTTTTCTTCATTTGAAATGCTTTAGTTGAAATGGAAGAACAAGTCGGGGAGCATTCAGATAAATGGCATCAAGTTCTTGCTCAAGCAGGTCCATTGGCACTCACCTTCTGAGCACACATTCAATGGAACAAGGTTTGTTGTTTCATGTTCCCTTTCACCAGTAGCTAATTTGTTAGCATGTATAACTTGTACAGAACTGATCATATATGTAAATTGTTGGCAGGTATAAATTGGAACTACACATGGTTCATGAAAGCAGCAATGGAGAGCTTGCTGTGATTGGAATCACTTACAAATATGGCAGACCTGATACCTTCCTTCAAAAGGTGAATTTGAGGGAAAAGATATTCTTCCAACAAATCTTTTTATAATATTTACAACAAAGTTATTCAAATTGATCAACAATCTCAGAAAGAAAGAGGAAGCACAATGACAATCCAAGATGCCGAATGATTGGTTGATGCACTTCATTTTAGAACATTCTGTAAATTCTTCATTTATCTTTTTCTGTGCAGGTCTTGGCACCCATCAAGCTTGAGGGATTCACTAAGAGAGACGTAGGAATTGTCGATCCTAAAGACATAAAATTTGGAAGCCGAAAGTATTTCAGATATTTGGGGGCTCTCACTGTTCCCCCTTGCACTGAGGGTGTAATTTGGACAATCTCGAATAAGGTATATATACATACATACATACATACATATATATATATATATATATATATATATATATATATATATACATATACAACAGATACTGAGTTTACCAATTTGTAGCTTCAAAAAAATCATACCCTTCAATTGATAGATAGTTTAACTCGTAGGTAAGAACAGTCTCAAGGGAGCAAGTAAGAGCATTGAGAGAAGCTGTCCACGATGTAAGTGTTTGTATCATCATATTCTTTTCTGGCGTTATCTATCAAAAATGAACTTGATCATTGAGATATAGTTCAAGAGAGAAAATTGGTCTTCCTATAAAATTTAGCCTGATAATTGTCTTTATACATTATGCTTATGCAAATTCTTCATATAGTAGTGTAGTTTTCGTCTAACTTAACATGATTTTGTTTCCCTCAGGGATTTGAACAGAATTCTAGACCAACTCAAGACGAGGAGAACAGAACAGTTGCATTTTATAGGCCTAAAACAGTTTGAGATTTTGGAATGGAAGGAGGCGCCTTTCTTGCTCTGACAGTGCTCCACATAAGCCGATGCACATCTTAATTTTAATATCTGCCATCAATAAGTTGATTCCCGTGTAGTTAGAGTTGCTTTCTAATGTCACAGAATTGCAGCTTTTAGTGTTGAACAGAGAGAAGTTGGTACATAAGTTGTTGAGCTATCATTGCATTCATCTCAATGCAAGTTATGAACTTGAAATGATAAGAGCCATTGGAATGGTCGTCTAGAAGTATATTTATTTTGCAAAACAAGGATATATTTATGAAAATCCAACTCTCAAATCGCTACAAAAGCATAGATAAGTCAGCGTAGAAAATAAATATAAGACAAGAAACATCAAATTATAAGAGTTTCAACTTCAACTTGGCCACTTGAACCTAATAAGCAGATTATCATGTAAGGATCTCCATTGACCATTGAGCCTAAGCAATGAGGAATGGAAGAACTGTCAACATGAAAGCCTCATAGGTAAATACAGCAGATCCAGAAAATGCTGTGTCCTTCTCCTTGAATTTTTCAGTCAACCCCTGCAAAAACCCAATCAAATAATAGAGATCAGCTTCCTCTACAAGAGCGTTGTATTTGAATACAAGCACTAAATCAGTAATCTTTTCTTACCTTAACAGTGAGGCAGCACCTGTGTCAAAGAATAAAAACCCATATCAGTGATGCTAAAAACAGTCTAAAGGACTATTTATGAAGAAAGCTAGATTGCAGTGACATCTATCTAATGAATGGAACGTACTCAATGAAGTGATCATACTCAATGGCCCTGTTCATCCCACCACTCTTGTCATACTTGGAGACCAAAAGGTCCAAAACAATGGGAGAAACGGAGTAGCCCATGCTCATAAGCGCCTCTCTGAGCTCCGATGAATCAATCTTGCCACTGCGATCCCTATCAAACCGCTCAAAGATACCCTGAAAGAAACCAACGAAGAAAAACATGAGTTGATCCATAAACACAACCCCTCACATATCCACAAATGCTCATAAGTAACTCCCAATAAAAACCATGCACATCAAAATCAACAAAGAGAAACATGAGTTCATCCATAATCACAACCACCCACATCCACAAATGGTCATAAAAAACCTACAAAAATCGATCCACGCAAGAATCAAAACATGAGTTGATAAATAACTCAAAACGACCCGTTATCAACAGATGCTAAAAAATAACTCCCAAAACCAAGCAATAAAAAAAGACAAGAATTAAACAATATGAGTTGATCCATACTCACAACAACCCACATCCACAAATACTCATAAAAAGCTCACAAAACCATGCATGACTCCAGACATTACATACCCTCCAGCTTTGTAGGCTATAGAACACAGAGCTAAACTCCTTAGGACCTGCACAAAACAATTTTCAAACAAACTCATTACATTTATAATCAGAAGACTCTGCAAGTAAAGTAAAAGAAGAAGCCAATCAAAAATAGAAGAAAAAGAAAAAGAAAAAAAGAAAGATATTGACCAATCTTGCGGATGTTGGAGTTGGTGAAGAGGTACATGAGGAGATGAACAGTGCGGAGGCTAAAGCTCTGGTTGTAAGCCGACAACGCCCGCTGCAACTCCTTGTCATCAATGAAACCACTCCCATCCTGGTCGGCCATCTGAAAGCACGACACCATGGCCGGGTCTGTCCCCGGCGGGAAAGCCGACGGCACCAACGCCGCAAACGGGTTTCCATACCCGCCGGCTCCGGCCCCGTACTGCTGCGCCTGGAGCTTCTCCGCCTTCCCGGGCTTCTCCGCCGGGGCGCCGTAGGGAGCGGCCGGGGTGCCGTAGGGAGCCGCCGGGGCGCCGTAGGGGGCAGCCGGGGCGCCGTAGGGGCTGTCGCCGGGGCCCGTAGGGGGCTGTCGCCGGGGCTCCGTAGGGGCCGGCCGCCGGGGCGCCGTACTGGGCCTGGTGCTTGTCGGGCTTCGCCGGCTTGTCTCCGGGGAAAGGGGCGGCAG
This sequence comes from Piper betle, assembly GCA_033002965.1. Classification (NCBI taxonomy): domain Eukaryota; kingdom Viridiplantae; phylum Streptophyta; class Magnoliopsida; order Piperales; family Piperaceae; genus Piper; species Piper betle. The sequence continues at coordinate 46,260 of JAURVB010013662.1, read as the reverse complement.
CGGGGGCGCCGTAGGGGGCGGCCGCGGGGGCGTAGGGGTTGGGAGGGGCGGGGTAGCCGTAGCCGCCGGAGGGAGGGTAGCCGGCCATTGTTGGTCGCCGGAGTTTGGTTTGGGTTTTCTCCGGCGAGGTTGGGTAGGGTTGGTGGGTTTGGAATGGTTTCGTGTTTGAGAATTATTATAGGGAGTGGGAGAGACGACTTCTTGTAAGATAGTAGTAACACGGGCGAGGGTGGGTCCCACTTGTTGACTATTGGGGCCGGGCCGACACGGCGAAGGGATATGGCAAAGTAGGTGGAGCAGTTGGACCCGATTACCCGATAGTGCATGCACAAGTGAGGTGGCTCTTGAAAATAAAAAACATTTTAACATTTTATAAGTTGACCCTAATTTTAAATTTTTTTATCTAAACAAACAATTAAAAATGAATAATTATTTTATGTTGATATATTTATATATATATATATCAAACTATTGTTTAAGCAATTTGCTTCTATGATATATAATATATTAAACTTTAAAATGGACCATAAAATAATTAAACAAATTAATAATAATATACATTTAATATAAAATCGACAAATTTAGCTGAGCTTTTTTTCTCATAAAGACAGACGTCTCTTGGATATTGTTATATAAAATATAGTCAAACTTCATTAGGTTATTGTATTTACATAGGGTAAGTTGTATAAACATGACTAATCAAATTAATTTGTCAGTTATCTTCCATGAATTAGATTAAGAACAATAAATGTAATGCGGTTTTACTCAAGTGTGATACTGTTTTACCACCCTTTATTGAACTTGGTTGTTCATATCTGTTGTTGATTTTTCATTAATCTTTGATACATTATGTCTTAATAGTTTATAATGGTCTTTTGTCTGAGATCTTACACGAGGCTAATTTTTATTTAATTATTTATTTCATTTGGTAAAATTTGACTCAGAAGGCTTAGACGTGGTAGGATAATCAAGTAGAATTATTTTAGATTATTAATTATTATTAATCAAGGAATAAAAAACTTAATTAGGTTTTTTTTAGTAGCGAGGGAAGCAGCAGGGGACAAGGTACAGGGGCGGTTGGATGGCGGCAGAAACAGCAGGGCGGCTAGGCGGCGGCAGCTGAATTGCGTCGGGAGGGCGCATGAGCTCGCAGCCTTCTCTGCATTGTGGAGACCGGGCGGTGGCTGGAAAGATGGGGGACAACTCGACTATGTATTGGTGATGACCGGCGGAGTCGATCGGTGGTGGTGTGGTAGCCGGGATTGATGTCGGTGACGTGAATCGGGGTGGCTACGAGGGTTTGGAGGGGGTGAGAAGTGTTGGGAGGGGAAAATAGGTCAATGGCAATATAGTAAATAAAATTTTACTCGACTCCGACTTGAGTCAAAAATAATAACTATCTCGTAATTAATCTTAAAAAAACCAAAAAATAGGGGGAAATCTCATAAAATATAATACACACTATAACATCACAATGATATATTATATAACTAATAACTCACCCAAACTGGCTTATAACGCATTCTACTGCATTATATAACTCCATTGATTTTAACTAATTCAAGTAAACTGATTCTTGTCCGATTTTTGATAAATCGGTCCGATTCAATGACTCCCTTCCAATCCGATTCAATGCCTGATTTCAATTTTTACAACTATGGTGAATGGAAAGCTCAAATTGACACCGAAAAAAGTGAAACTGACTGGAAGCCTAATTGAGACTCTGTGGACTTATATCTAAGATAGGAAGCTAAATGGACCTCAAAACCCTATATTCAACTGGTGAAGATCTAAGACTCAAATCAAACTAGGCCCACATGGGCAATCCGATAGTCCAAAATCCCTAAGATGCATACTAAAAGAGATGCCCTGAAAAGCCCAAATAGATACTAAACACCACAATGGCTCAGATCTAGCCCTCAAACCCTAAGCTAATACAAGTAAGAACCTATATACCTCGAATATATGCTAATACTTATGTTCTCCTTTAGCATAACTGAAGCTACCATCTATATATCATGCATATCTACCCTTCATAACATACTCATACGGTCAAGCTACCATCTATATATCAGGCATACCCAGCCTTCCTAGCCTTTATAACATACTCATGCAGTCATCTAAGCCTAGACTTATGGTCTAAAAGTTGAACTGACTCTAACTAACGCAAGCTGGGTAAGGCAATAAGCGGGTAAAACCCTAACCCAAAGCTGGAGTTTTACACTCGGCCCAATCAGTGCAAACTAATGAGCTTAATTATCTCTTCAAAAGTAATTAATCAAATTTAAGATCATAAATACATCGTCATTAATATATTTGTATCTTACCCCTGTAGGTATTGGATGTGGGACTAATTTAACTTTTTGGAAAGATATTACATTCCACACACCACCCACCTTAAGAAAATTTTGTCCTCAAAATTCCTCTCTTGACATATCATTATCCGTCCAATAAGGTCTTAAGTTCGCTTTGATACCACTTGTAATGATCCAGTCCAATTAGTGTAAATTTTTCAAAAGTGATTAATCAAGTTAAAGATCCTAAGTACATCATCACTAATATATTTAATTTTACCCCAGTATATATTGAATGCGGGACTAACTTAACTTTTTGGGGAATATTACATTCCCCTTAAGCAAATCTAATCCTCAAAATTCTTTGCTTTTGACATACCAGCATCTACCCAACACAGCCTGGTTACTCTCATACCACTTGTGAAAACCCAGCTTAGCCTAAGTAGTATAAATTGATGGACTTAGTTATATCTTCAAAGTTGATTAATCAAGTAAAAAACTTAAACATGTCACCCTAATATATTACATTTTATCCTCGTAGGTATTAGATGTGACACTAACTTAACTTTTTGGGAGATATTATATTTACCATTAAGGTAAAACTAAACCCGACCATTTATATTTATGATAAATGGTCAGGTTTAAACGAGTACCCATTTAACTATTCAAACTATATTTTTAGAAAAATATTATTGGAATAATAAAATAATAATACATATTCAAAAATGTGAATCTAATTAAAATAAATATTTTTAAAATATAAACAAGATATTTGATAATTTTATTTATAAATTATTTTTATAATTAAAATTATAATTTAAGAATCGGGTACACGGTACCCATCAATTTATTATTAAACCCGACTATTTATAACTAAGTACCCATCTCTCTTAAACCAAGTTCTATTATTATTTATCCAAAACTTTACCATTAGGATTTGGTTGGGCACCCGATTTAATCGTACTAATAGGCACCCCTACTTTGATTCTACCAAATCTTGATATCTTAATTTAAGCCTTTTACTTGAGCCAACTATATTTTAAAATTCTATAAGAAATAATAGATATATTTATTTTTTTCTTTTTAACCATAAAATAATGAGAAAAATTAGTATCTAGCCAAGTTAAAGTCCAATTGGACAACTTAATCTGTTAAGTGGGACGAATCTAATTGAATTTGAGTTTGGATTATGCTAATTCAGATCATATAAATTTTCATACCACAATCTCTCACTGTATAGAAAATTTTCTGCTAGCCTAATACTAGAAAAAAATTCCAAGCGTGAATATATTTTTGTCTTTCCATTTATCATTTTAAAAACTGATCAAAATCACTTGAGTTTTTTTTTGACAAAATCACTTGAGACTTTGTTTTTTAAGGCAACAACTCTAGATAACGTTAAAGCAACTTAGATAGGCAAAGTTATCCGCAGGGTCCATAAGAAGTGAATTAGGAGCTGAATTTGTAAGAAAGTTAACCGATACATTTTTATCTTGAGAGTCTCATGAGGTTGTAAAATTATGATTTCTATTAAGATAAGGATTAGCCGATCCAATATTGCGAGGAAATAACACAATACCTACGAGGAATCACCGTGAAACCCTTGAACTAAAACCTGACAATCCATCCAAAAGAGAATAAACGACAAACTATGAAGAATGGCATATAGAATAGCTTGGGAAACTACCTCCAACTTAGCTTCTTGGGTTGAACGTCACCGACATGATTTGTAGTCACTAAATAGCATAACATTAGCTGAAGTACAGAGGACAAACGCCCAACCTATAGTTCCTAATTCTAACAAATAACTCTCATCAACTCTTAAATAAACCTAGTTTGTTTGAAAAATAAGTTGAGGGGGAATCTTATATTTGCAACAAAATATTTTTAAAGTTCTATATTTGATTTGTGGAAGAAGGATAACAATATATTGGCAAATTTGGCCTTCCATTTGAGCAAATCACTTGAGTTGATGTAATCAAAGTAGAGTTATCTTGACTCTACTTTTCCCAAAATATATATATATATATATATAGATATATATATATATATGCAGTATTCAACCGCCGTTGGATTTAATCCAACGGCTGGATTAGAAATAAAAATAAAAAGCTAGGTGGCGTCGCCGCCGTCCGCTGGCCGACGACGGCGCCACCGCGCGCCCGCCCGCAGCCACCCCCGGCCGACGGGCGGCGACGTAACCCCCCACCACCGGCGGCGACGGGGCGGCGGATCTAGCCTCCCGCCTCTTCCCGCTGCCGGCCCGCCACCGGGCGACACCACCCCCACCCTGTCGGGGCCGCTGGCCACGTTGCCGCGCGCCCCTCCCGAAGCCGAGGGTCGGCCGCGGCAGGTGCACCCAGCGGCCCACCTCCCCGCCCCGCCGCCTCCCCACCGCGGCAACGGGCGCCCAGCGCACGGCACGCCCCACCCCATCCCCGCGCCAGCGCGACGGCGCCCCCTGTCCGCCCGTCCCCGCGCGCTGGCCACCACCATGGCGGGCGCGCGCGCCCCCGGGTGGCGACCCGCGACCACCTTGCCGCCGCCCCCGGACCAACCCCGTCCCCTGTCGCCGCCGCTGCCCCCGCCCCCCGGCCGTCGCCGTGGTCGGGTACCCTTCCCGCCCCGTCCGTCGTCGCTGACTGCGGCGCGCCGGCGGCGCCCCTCTCATTTTTTTTATTGATCTGGGCCGTTGGATGCTAATCCAACGGCCAAGATCAAACTCCACAAGCAAGCTGCATGTGCTGGAGTACGAAGCTTATTTCCATATATATATATATATATATATATATATATATATATATATATATATATATATATATATATATATATAACTAGCTTAGACTCGCATAATGTGTGGCCATGTTTGATAAACTTTTTAAATTTTTATTAAAATTAAAATTTAAAATATATAATATTAAAAAATATAAAAAAACTTCCCTTTTAAATAAAGTATGATAAATAAAAATATAATAATTTTACAATTTAAAATTTTAGTAGAGTACATCTACAATTCTTAATTGAAATTTCGTAATAAGATGAAAGATAATATTTACATTAAAAGCCAATATAAATTGTCTTGCACAAAAAATATTCAAACTTCCAAGTGGCCTTCAACTTTTAATCGCCAAAATTATACCTAAATATTTGGTAATTAACTAAATTTGTACAATATATATATATGGTAAAAGGTTGCTGTAATCGAGCACAACCATCTTGGTTGTGCTCGATTTTATTTACAGCTGTTGGATTCAATCCAACGACTGTAAATAAATCAATCTCCCCCTCGCCCCCAACTCCCTCTTCCTGCCGTGGCGCCCATCTCCGCCGCGCCACCACCCGCGCATCCCAGCCGCGCCCCGCTTCCCCCCCCCGCCCCAGCGCTCCTGCCAGCCCGCTCGCCCCCGCTCGCTGCATCAGTTGCCGCACCCGCCAGCCACGCCTGCCCACCTAGCCCGCCCACCGCGCCGGCCCCTGCACCCCCACCGCGCCCTCCGTGTCACACCTCAAGTTGGACGGAAGGACGACGACGACAAAGGATGGTTGACGACAAGACGGCGGCATCGGCACCGAGGCCGGTGGCGCTCCACGAAACAGAGCAGGAGGGGCGGCGAGCAGATTAAGGGAAAGAGAAAGAAGGGAAAAGAAGGAAAAGATGGGCGGCGATGGCGACGCTGGCCGGCGGTAGTGCAGGTGACGGCGGCGGCGAGGTCACCGGCGGTCGGGGTGGAGCGGCAAAAACAGAGGAGGGGGGACGATCGTCGGTAGAGGAGAAACAGGGGAGGTCGGAGAGCTCAATGGCAATTTCGTAATTAAAACTTGACTCGCTCCTGACTTGAGTTAATATTATAAAATATATCCCAAAAAATACAAAGAAATATAGTAAAATACGATAAAATAAAATAATCAAGTTCTAATAGATTATTTTATTTTATGGTATTTTAATCTATTTTTTTCATATTTTTGAGATATATTTCGTAATATTGATCGAGTTGGGAGCGAGTCAAGCTTTTATTTTAAAACTACTCTTCTTGAAAAATATGAAAAAATAGGGTAAAATACCATAAAATAAAATAATCCATTATAATTTGATTATTTTATTTTTTGGTATTTTCCTGAATTTTTTTACATTTTTAGGGAATTATTTCGTAATATTGACTCTAGTCCGGACCGAGTCAAGTTTTTATTACAAAACTACCCCTGCCCATTTCCTTCCCAACTTGTGTCAATATCACGAAATAAATCTAGAAAAAATGAAAAAATAGATAAAAATACCATAAGATAAAATAATCAATTAGAACTCAATTATTTTATTTTATGGTATTTTATTATATTTTTAATATTTTTCGGGATATATTTCGCAATATTAACTAGAGTCGAGAGCGAGTCAAGTTTTTATTACGAAATTACCCCTGCCAATTTCCTCCTCCCTCCTTTATTTTGCCAGCGACTCTGTTTTTCCACCCTTTGTCGTGCCACCCAATCGCTAGTGACCTCGCCGCCGGCCGCTCGCTGGCGACTTCGAGAGCAAGTCGTAAAATATTGACCGTGAGAGAGTCAAGTTTTTTTACGAAATTATTTTTTATATATATTTTTAAATTTATTTCGTAATATTGACTAAGCGAGTCAAGTTTTTATTACGAAATTATTTTATTAATTTTTTTAAAATTTAGATCGTAAAATTAAGTCGGGTCGAGAGCGAGTCAATTTTTTATTACGAATTTGCCATCCACCTCTGTTTTGCCCGCACCCACTGCCGGCGGCCCGCTCTGGCCGGCGACGTTGCCGCCGGCGGCCCGCTGCTAGCCAGCGATGTCGTCGCCTCGCCACCGTCATCAAGTCCGGCGTCCCCTCCTGTATCCTCTCCCACCTCCCTGCCTTCTCCGTGGCCGCCCGCTCCATCTCCACTGCCGACGCCGTTGGTGCCAACGTCGACAACCTCCTCGACCTCCTCTCCCCCGGCGGCGACGGCAAAATCCGCGCGATCGTCGACGATATCCGGGCCAAGAGCCCCCGTTCGTGCACCGTGCGGCGAAGATCCAGCGTGAAACAGAGGATTTCGAAAACAGAGGTGCCGGCCAGAGCGGGCCGCCGTGGCGGGAGAGGTCGACCGTGCTGGGGGAGGGAAATCGAGTGCCGGGGGGAGGGAGAGGTCGAGCACCTAGGCGAGCGCTGGGGGTGCGGAGAGGTCGAGCGCGGGGAGGGGAGGCGAGCTACCGACATTGGTGGGAGGGGTGGGGATGGTGGTGGTGGGTTGGATTTATTTCCAACCGTTGGATTGAATCCAACGACTGGAAACTGCAGTACAGCCATCTTGGCTGTACTACAGTTCAACCACCCCACCCTCATATATATATATATATATATATATATATATATATATATATATATATATATATATATATATATATATATATATATATGTATAACTAGCTTAGATTCGCGTAATGTGTGGCCATGTTTGATAAACTTTTTAAATTTTTATTAAAATTAAAATTTAAAATATATAATATTAAAAAATATAAAAAAACTTCCCTTTTAAATAAAGTATGATAAATAAAAATATAATAATTTTACAATTTAAAATTTTAGTAGAGTACATCTACAATTCTTAATTGAAATTTCGTAATAAGATGAAAGATAATATTTACATTAAAAGCCAATATAAACTGTCTTGCACAAAAAATATTCAAACTTCCAAGTGGCCTCAACTTTTAATCACCAAAATTATACCTAAATATTTGGTAATTAAGTAAAGTAGTACAATAATTTTTTGTTATTTTCAATGTGCAATATATTTTAATTTAATAATAATATATAAATAAATATAAAGTAATTTGAAATGCAAATATTAGTAAATATTCAATTTTAAACACAATTTTTCCAAATATATTTAAAAATATCTTACTCATTAAAATCAATTTAAAATTATCAAAACTAAAATAATACGATGAAATTTTAAAATTAAATATTAAATATCAATATATAATTAGTTAAAAATAATTATTTTAAACAATTAAAAGTAAATATTTACTAAAACAAAGAAATTTATACGATTAAAGAAATGAAAGTGAAGAATTTTTTACGATTAAAAAGTAGGTTGGAGAGCTAGAAATAAGAGGTAGTATTAAAAGTTGAGAGCTAGAAATACGAGGGAGTATTAAAAGTCAAGTTAAAGAGTTGGAGAAGCGAATGAATTATTTAAAAGGCGGGATTATAAAGATGCAAGTTAGAAAGTTGGAGAGGTGAGAGAATTAATAGAATATGAGGGGCGTGGAGAATAAGTACTTACTAAGAAAATGTCAAGACGAGAGTTAATAAACTCAAATCAACTCGGCTCACGTCTCCAGTAGGCAATTAATTGAACGTGCCAAAGTACGGCGGAAATACGGGCTCCTCCTTGTAAAGACGACTTTTATATTTGGCAACTCAAAGTCAACAATGCATCCAATCATAGTGTCGACCTCCCCAAAATAAGTCACCTTCCAATTCATCCATTCATCCACACAAATCTATGAATTAATCAAACTCTACACAGATCTCCAGATCCATGCACATGCAATTTTAATCAATTCGATCATAAGTATAATATTATTGGCATTAATATTAGCTATGTTAAAATAAACCCAGTTGCAAGACCCAAAATCGCCTTCGGTGTTTCCATAGCCACCAATCGGATCTTGACAAAACATGTCGCATATACAGCAAAAGTTTATAAAATTTTGGATTTCGGTCATTTTGCTGAAATCCCATTGATGACTATGACCATGGAAATCTCCTTTCACCAAAGGAGATTTTCGGTTCTCGTTGTAAAGATGTGTTTTACAAGTAGCATTCAAGTCTTGAAAATAAATAAATAAAACTTGCACATATACACATAGAATGCAAGAGTAAAGTAATGAATGACAGCGGCAGAAACCTACTACTATTCAATCAACGTGCATAAGCTGGACTAAATCAGACCAATAATGTACAGGCTGGGTTGAATATTGCTGTATTGAGGGTTGAGAAGTGTTAGTCAGATTGGAACTTCTGAAGAAACCAGCGCCGTGGAAATGTTTTTTTAGAGGCTCAACTTTTCTGTTTTCACATGCAAGCCAATCCCTATTCGGGCAAGTTGACTCAGAACAGCAAACATTTCTAGGTATGATGAGGTTGGAAATACCACTTGCTATTGCCTGTTTAAATTGTAAGTTGATGGTCCCCCCATAATAGCTGGATAACAATCTATACAAACTGATTTCTAAACAAGGATGATAAGAAAACCAAAGGAAAGTTTAAAGCTGTAAGTTAGTTGATTGACTAGAATGATTTGTGAAAGAATAAATGGTTGTAAGTTTCAACCCAATATGTCATCTTAGTTGTAAGTTATAACAGTTTATCCTACCATTCTACAAATCTGAATGCAAGGAACAAGTTTTCATAATTTTTGACAGAATCTCACCTCAAGGAAATTAACCAAATATTCTCCCCTTATCTGCGCTTAGTTGTCTGTTGTTGCATTTCCATGATATTTCATCTCGTTGTACTCTTGACATGTCCATGATTTGGGAGTGCTCAACCAAGAGAAGCCAAAGAATCTAACCTGTAGCAGTAACTAAATATCTACACGCAGCACATTAGCGTATATCTTCTTTTTAATTTGTGAATTGGATGGAGTTCACATACTACGCATCAGAGAGAAACAACCGCAATAAACTTCAAGAATTAAATGCTGGAAGCTAGATCACTTTCTTTGTTTTCAAAAAACAAAGAAAAAGAAATGGCTTAGAAAATATGTTTTCAGTGGTTGAAAAGGGAAAACCCGGCTAAAGAAACATGCAGTAAAGGAATATACAGACTGAACTTAATTACATAAAGCTGAAAGAAAAAATACACAGAGATGGGCATTTATAAGGTATAAGTAGTACATATAAACGAATCAATATATATGGTATGAATAACCAAATTTCAGTCTGCCTATGAGTGCGTTTGGGAAGTTGGTTGGAGTGAGGGAGCGAGTTACCAGTTAAAGCCCAGATGCATGAATGCAAAAATTTTCACAGGCCCTGCAAGCAACCATGCCCATTCATCATTCATTTTCACAGATGCAGCAAGCAACCAAGCCCATTGGTCATTCATCGATCAACTGTGCAGGAGACACAACATCAGTAATTGTTACTAACTCTAGTAGAAAAAATATTTTTGACAGAAAAGGAAACGGAGAAAGTGAAGAAGAGATGTACCAATTTCCAGTTTTTGATGTGGAACAGATCCTTGGCTTGTACAATGAATATATGTATCTGTACGTCAACACAAATATCACCTCCAGAACAGAGCTAACGAACCAGACCCTTTAAAGATGGCAACAAGTGGCTGCGATCTTAGAAAAAAAATTCTGAATGCACCCACCTTGAGCTTTATGCGTTTTGGATATTGATTTTTCAAGGCACGACCCCATACCAACAAACTACTAATAACTTCTACCAGTCGTCCTCAACAAAAAACTAATGGCTGAAATAATAGAATGTTAAGCAATAGCACATATTGGGAATCGCAACCAGGTGCTAGATAAACTGCCATTTCTGCAATTTAATACAGCACAAATGACCCGTGTTTGTCCTCACATTATTGACTATTTGAACAAGGAACAAAAGAAGGCACTAAATCGTCATACAAACTAAAAGAATGAGAGCGAAGCTCAATCTGCATAACTTCTGTATCCAATTTATGAAAGATTAGAGAAAAATGATATATTATATAAATACAATTATGAAATGAGAAATGTAATTGTTAACAGAGTAACCAAAAGTACCCTCCACGAACAGGTTGATGATTACACAAATTCAGCTGACCACAACAGATTATATTCGTGAGGATCTTGATAAACATCTCAGCTGCTTCATATGTGGGGATTTTTGGAACAATAATGGTAGTCCCTTACTGTTGTCAGCTAGTTCAAATTAGTCTTGTACAAATTAAAAGCAACATATGTTATATTTCATGTATTTTACATTTCTTTGACTGTAAAAATCACTTCATGGGAAAAGGATACTCAAAACGGACAAACTGGAACTGCACATAAAACCACTGTTTACGAACTTGTAACTGCACGTGTTTATTACAATACCCACAACACAGTGAAACAGTAAGCTAACTTGAATGAAAATATGCAGCCATCAGGCAAAAACTCCCAAAATTATAATGAAGGAAAAATAAAGAAACAACTTATATAGATAAGAATCTGCATATACATTTTTTGGCTCTAGTGCTTCATATTAAATTGCAAGACAGAAGATAATATGTGACTGGAATTTAGGGTTCATCACATCAATCTATTCACTAAAGATCTGTATCAAAAACATATGTTGAAAATTCAAATGGATAACTAAGCAATAAAACACATCACACCTCATATTTCCTCTATGCTATTAAAGATGTATTTCAAAAATCTAGCTTGTCCAGCTAAGCAATGCAACTGAGAACAAAAATAGCTTACTTGCTGTTGGGAGCTCTCTTTCTTGAGAAAATGAATGACAGAAACCACTGAAAATCACAAGGTCACAAGTCTAAAAAGTAAGGTATAACAATAAGAGTCTGCTTGGTTTGATAGATTGTAGTGGAAAGAAAAAGAAAAATATTTTAGAAAGAAAAAGAAAAGAAAAGGAAAAGAAATTAATTTTTCTATCATATTCTCTCATGTGTTTGGTTAGAAAGATAAGAAAAGTTTTTAAAGCATCATTCTCACTTTCTATCATTTCCTTGCTTTTTGTGAGAAAATAGTTTGTGAAGAAGTTTTCCATCATAATGGAAAACAACTTTCCTTTCTCACATTTTCTTTCAAACCAAACAAGTAAAAATATGAGAATATGCACTTTTCTCACATTTTCTTTCTCTTTCTCACAATCCAAATAGACCTAAGAAAAAAGTGAAAGAAAATCACAAAAGTCAGAATTACAATTGTTGACTGCACATCTTATTTTCCCCTTGTATAGATGAAAACAATTGCAATTTAAGAACAAAGTTGGGTAGACAAAAAGAAATCACCAGATATCATGCTTAGAAGCACAACATGACTCTTCTTAAGTTAAAAAAAATTTTAAATTGCAATCAGGAACCATTTAGGTCATTCTTGAGCTTAATCAGTTGAAATAACAAGTGCAGTAAAGCGGTTAAGAAGGCATAAGAAATATAAAGGCTATGGTGCTAAAAAAAGGAAACACCTGAAAGGAAATATAATTTACATCACAAGCCTTAGGACTTAACAAATTTGATTCATATCAACAAACTTACCTTCCTCTAACTGATGTCTCCAAAAACTTTTGATACTTACTCCTCTTCTATATAATGTTTTTTGCTACTTCTGTTACCATCTCATCCTTTATATGTCCAATAAAACTTGCTACTTTCTCACTGTTCCACCCTTTACTACACATTTTAGATATTTCTTATCATTTGATTCTTGTCTATCTAAGAAGTGATTTTCTTGATGGGCTTATTTCGTCTTCTACTCAATTTTGATCTACCTTTACCTCACAAATAGTACGTTCATCATGCCAAAAATAACACTTTAATCAGGCTTATTTCTCCTCTGAAGAGGAGATGTCATCTTCTTCCACATTACCTCAATAACTCATCGACCTATATCACTACTTCAAGTGGGGAAATTGAAAGAGCCCACTTTTAAGATTGTCTTCTAAGGAGATATATTTTTCTCTTTCTTGGGATGGGGCTTTGCCTTCATTTCCGATCATCTTTATTCTACAGGTGAAGTGGTAACATTTATTATGAATTAAACCATTTGGCCACTTGTGAATAGGTTGCTTGTCTCTTTTTGCATTAAGGGATAACTGGTACTTTGTGGGCAGGGAAGATGAAAATCTCAATTATCGCTTAGGTATGTTCAATGAAAGTTCTGATAGTTTACTTGCAATTGGGTCTATTCTCTGCTTACAAGTTTCATTTAGCGGGCAACTTTATTAGTCTTTGTGTCCTCCATCCAGTAGATGTACAAAGTAGACATTAATTTCTTGCAGAAACTAATAGTTTAATTCAATCCTTACACAGGACAAAGTGCAAACAATAACCCTTGCTGAAAATGGCAGAAAATCATCAACGACATTGCAAGTTTTATGACTCAAAAGAATCATGACACAGTTAAGAGCCTGTAAATTAATTCTGCAAATTACACAAAAGGATGACGGTGGTACTTGCATAAAACTGCACACAAGAGGAAGAGAGATAAAACCTTCACAAGTGACACCAAGTAGAAAGCTCCACTGGAAGATGTTTTTCTAACAATCATCCTCCTCTCCAACGCCATATCTTTGCATAAATGCTGTGCAACCTCCTTCAATAATACTAGTTGAGCATTATCCGTGTTAAAAAAATCAATGTCTGCCTCATCAATTCCCTATCCACGTCAAGCGCTTGTCACCTTGTATAGAGCTTCGTCATGTCTGCATCCCCTATATCCACCCTCTGCAATTGTTCTCTAGTTGTTATATACCCATTCAATCCATTTCCTGGGATGTAATCAACAGTATAGACTCTATCATTCATGTCATCACCATATTCCGAGCTATCAAACTACCATTTCTCTTCCCGTAACCATTCCAATCATCCCTCAGCCTCTCTGTAGGAACCATCCCAGATAAAGAACGCGGGCTATTAGGCGAGAATTGTTGACATCCGTCAACTCGTCTCGCCTTGCTGGACAAACTCCTGTCATTCTCGGTGAATAACCCATTCCTGGAATTGGCGCTCGAGCTTCCTCTCCAACTGCTCAATCCGCCGTTCCAAATTATCAAGCTGCTCCCAATCATTGTAAGAATCCTCAACAATGCACTTTTCGGAATCCCCATTGGGGGAGACCGGCGTCTGATTGCTCGGGACACATTTCAACGACGGATACTGATAGGCCCGAATCGCATTTTCTGTCGAGCATTTCATCAAACACCTCGTCGGCATCCACCTCCCCACCCCCGAGACCGAGCAGCCTGTGCCTGTCAAGCCTGGACCTCGCAGCGCAGCGACTGGGCGAGCTGCTCCCGCTTGTAGAGCAGTTCCTCGAGTGCCCGGATCTCGGAGTGGTCGTGGGCGATCCTCTCCTAGGCGAACCGCTTGTACTGCCGCGCCTCCATCTGAACCTCGGCCTTATCCGGCTGCAGGCGGAGGATCATGGACATGGCATCGGCGGCCGCCGACGCCGACGCCGACGCCGACGCGCTCCGCTCATCGTCGAGCTCGGCGACCAGCTCCCAGGTCGTCTGCTGATGGGCGGCGAGGGCCTCCCTATTTTGCCTTGTCCCGTTGGATGAGGAAGGTGGGGGATATGAATTGGGGCGGGAACTTTGTATCTACTAATACTCTTATCATTTATTTATATTAAAATTAACTTTATAATTAAAATGTTTTAACACTAACATAATTAGGTACAAAAGACAATTTAATCATCCATACTTCTATTTAAATTCTTATCACATAACAATATTTTATAATTTAATTAAATTTATTTTAAAAAATATAAGATAAATATAGTCAAATATCTTATTCATCGTATAAAATATCGAACTTCGAGTTGAATTAAGGTACAAGCTCAGACTCGATTTATTTAATATTAAACTAAGTTTCAATCAAATTTTTTGAGCTTAATACCCGGCTTTGAAGGGTTCTATTTCTATTTTGGGAGGATGTTTTTGTTGTTCTAACTTATAAAATTGATATTTTTTATTCATTACTTTGCTTTTAAGGTTGTTTGAAGTTTCATTAAACTCGATTTGGCTCACTTTAAAAAGTTGTCTTCCATTATATCATTTATACACTAGTTTAAAGTTTTAAATATCGTACAAATCACCATGAATGATTTGTAACTCATACTGGATATATTTAATTCAATCAAGCATAAGAAGTTATTTTGGAAAATATTTAATTTAAATATAGATAAAAATATTGTGATTTTTATTCTTAAAAAAGGATTTGGGAAAATACCAAATTAAAAACAAGGAATATATTAAAAGTATGCATAGGCTTAAACCATAGCGGATTTGAAATGTAAAACCCGTGATTCGAAGTAGGGTTTTATAGTCTGAACTGGTCTGTTTAATTGTTATTTTCAGTTAAGTCAATTTCAAAACACACGTACCTTTTGAACTGGTCTGTTTAATTGTTTAATTGTTATTTTCAGTTAGGTCTACGCGAGAGGGCACGTGCCTGTCAAAGTGAGCTCTGGATCAAACTGTTCCAATCCCGAGGGATCGTGATAACTCCACCATTGAGCTCCTCAAACCGGGAGAAGTGTGGAGGTTTACGGGTACTGTTGTACAACGCATGTCTAGACCTGTGGTTCAAAAGGTACTAAAGACAACTGCATAAGAGTAATCGGTTTTCGTACTCAAGGCAAGGAAAATTATGGAGGTAAGGAGAGGGCTTAGGATATACTAGTAGTCCCGATGGATCAGCAAATGAAGTGAAAAAATCACCAGCAGCAAAACACAGTTTAGGATGTTACTGGGTTTGCAGCCTAGTGGCTCCTCAGTAGATGCCCCTCAGAGAGTTCACGAGAAGTATATGAATGTTTTCTTTCATATGAGAGTTTGCTCTCATAGCCAGTTTGATATTAGTTATATTTTTGGACTAGTAACACTCGTTACTGACTTGTTGTTATAATATATGTAGGTGATGATAATGAGGAGGATAAGTCAGCCTAGACAGAGGAGCAGTTAGGTCTCTTGCATACACGCACGTCAGATGATAAAATATTAATGTTTTTTTATCTTGTCTTTATATTAAGAATGATGTGATGTAAGGTATGATAATTAAATTCATATAATTGAAAAGTAATTAAAATGCATATATGGGTCCAAGCCCCAAGATTTAGAATGAAGTATGCAACATATTAGAATTTTGTGTGAATATCAATTTGTCAACTTTATTTTTTTTATTGATTTTTATCGTCATTATTTTTAGTATGAACTGGTCGTCATGTCATCCATATAGTAGCATGTTAGGTTTATTTTTGTGCATTCATCTATGCATGGCAATAGACATCTTTCATTTCGAGACGCCGAGAGTGATCCTCAGGGTTTGGTTTGGGTTAGCCGACCTAACCGGGATTAGCGACATTCCAGTTCGGTTCCCGAGCGTGAACTAGATTTGAGGTGTTACATGAAGAGGGTATACATAATACATAACTAAGCCTAAATGATCAATACAATACAATATTTAAAATTTTGCACTAATCCTACAATTATTCAAAGGTCGATTAAATTCAATTTGTCTCCTTACTCAAATCGAGAAAAGCTTGATCAAAGCTGGGCCATAGGTCAAACGAGGCGAACTCGGGTTTGTGATTGCATGACTCCACTAAGCTCAAAGCTCAGATATTATTTTTCAGATAAAAATTTTAGATGGTGTATTACATTTCAACAACTAATTTACTAAAATAATAGAAGAGTTTGGCATAATAATAATTTTATATAAGACTCTATAAGTTTTAATACAACATGACTATATTATTCGATAGGAAAAACAATGCCAATCTGGGATATCTTGATTTTTCAAAATAATTTGGCCTAAATTATGCATAGGCATAAATTACATGCATAAGAAAAGTATAGGTAATTATAAATTAAGCGCACAAATATGTAGACTTAAATTTGAAGTCCGCTAGGTCATGTCTGAGTCAAACAAAGCTCCAATTGACTCACATGTTGAAGAGCCATAACTAATCCTCTAAATCAGTTTGTATTTATTATTTTCATGGTTTGATTTATCTCCCCGTCAGGGAAGGGTTTGGAAATCCAATATCTGTAGATCCAATCCGACTCCGATCCTATTCATATCCAATTTAAAACCAAAATAGTTTTAGATTGGATTCAAGTTTAGATTTTTTTAGATATATAATATATCCAAAAATATTTAGATCGAATATTGATTTGGACTGATTCCTATCCATATCCAATTTGAATAGGTGATGTTTTATAAAATTATATTTTAAGAATATTTAAAATATTTTTTTCTATTTTATATTAAAATCTATATTATTTATATTATTTTAATCAATGGAGGCCGATTTAGATTGGATACTACTTTTACGGACTTGGGTCAAATACAAAAATGATAAATGAAATGGATGTAACCGTTCAAATTCATGTCAGGTTCGGGTTCAAATTTTCAAATTCGGATCAAATACAAATATAGCCATAATCGATCCATATTCAATCCGAATGATATAAAATCTCCGATTTAATTTGGTACTAGCTTGACTAATGCAAGTTTTGGATTGTGCATGCTAGACTTGAAGCTAGTCATTTTGTTAAAAATTTGATTTTAGGCATTTATATTAGATATCTTTTACAGGATATATGATGCAAGCATAATACTATGCGACCAACAAATAGAATCGCTTTGGGAAAAACCCCACAGAATATGATCAGTGGTACTTGAACATGAAAGAAAGAATCTCGGTACATAATGACCAACAAATTTCACTTCTAAGAAACAGATTGCACTCTTAACAGAATACTATGCACATGAATTACCCACAAATCCGAACCTGTTTCCTTTAAATCCAAACTTATTTTGAACCCAACTGGAAGATCACAAATCAACAAACAAATGCACAAAGCACTCCTATCCAGTCTACCATTGTATAGATTACGTCTTAAAATTCTTGCCATTTTTGTTCCCGTTGGGCATTGAACATTCAGAATTCACACTAAGATCTTTCCAACACCTATCAGACTTCACAGGAACTATGAGACCCTTTAATCTTGGTGATCTTTGGTGTGAAGACGAAGATATGGTAAGTCTTCTAGCACTTCCGGCATCACTGTTAACAGAAGGAAATGAGTCTCTATTGTATGAAGGTGAATTGCCATGGAAATGGGATTCCCAGGATTTGATTCTTTCTTTAGGAGTACTAGTTGATCTAGTTCTAGCATTAGCAGAAGCTGTAGAAGCCATGTAACTGGGAATGGCAGGGGAGCTTGTGCATGAGGCATCATCAATATCTCTGATGTTGGTATTACCCTTTGGGAGATGGTGAAATGATGTTCTTCTTTGGCAGATTGGGGAACTTGATCTTCTCCTGAATTGGGTTTCTTCTAAATGGTCACAGCAAGGAGACTCCAACTGGTTCTGAGCATTAGAATGGTGAATTTGTTTATCAATATCAACTTGGCGAGTGCTTGTCAAATGCTGAGTCACTGGTTCTCCTCTCCGTGTCTGTGAATCTACCCATCTCTCTAACCAGCTCCCTGCTGAAGGTAACCTTTCACATTCTTCTTCTGGGACTGGGACTGCTTCCCTCATATGTTCATTCTCAATATTTGTTTTCAGCTTCTGAATAAAGACACGATATTCCAGAGAGGCATGTCATTAACTGTTACATGAACCGAACAAGTATCTATAACCGAAAACAGTTACCAAAAGAAACATTACTTGATGGGAATATCCATATTGTATTACGCGTTCTCGTCTATTTGCAGCATATTTTTTGCTGGCATATCTTGAATCTTTCTCTTCTTTTGTTAGTAAACTCCCATCCCACAGACGATCATCACAATTGATCTGTACAAGCAATGACAAACCATTTTTACAAAAAAATTTAACCAGTCTAGAGTGTTGCCCCTGGCAGCATGCTTGAAGATTACACCATATTATTGGTATCTGAAACAGATACTAGTTACTGATTATGATGATGACCTCAAGAATACCAACTTCCAAGCAACTAAAAGGTTCAAATTTTTTGCTCACCATCAACTTAATGTCTCCTCCATTTTTCACTTGTCTTGGTTGCTTCCTTGGCTTACCAACAACCTGTTTATTTTGCCGAAACTTAGTCTTTGACGCCTGTACCTGAGATTGGATGTTAACAATAACCTGCAAACTCTTAAGAGCAGTTTGCGTCTGCCGTCTCACTGCTTGACCACGAACCATTGCTTGACACTTCACCAATCCCTTCAACGCTTTCAATGCCTTCCTTGCCTTCATATGCATTACCATTTAGATAATTACAACACAAATATCATGCCTTCATATGCATATCATGTACATAATTACAACACAAATTTCTTTTCATAGAGAACTCTTTTCTACATGTAATTCCGTCAAATGCTTGTGCATGGCCCGTTCTAAGCCCAGAATTCAGGCCATACAAAATTTTGCCATTTGTTTAGGTATTTACAACACTTTCCTGTAATTCACTATACTTATAATTAACATGAATAGTACTATATATCACTTGTGCAGAGAACTCACCAGATACCCTCTGAAAGCAGTTTGGATTTTGATAGCAGCAGTTTCGGGAAGGAGATCGTTGCAGTGGTAGGGTCTTCCCGGGGCAGCGAGGCGAACGACCCGAGCGGCCGCTTGAGCCGCGGCCACTGCCGCCTCTGCAGCTGCTGCCGTTGCCACAGCAACTGCCAAGGCATGCTTGCTCTGTGCTTCTTGCACTTCACTTAGAGTTATTACTTGTGTTGGAGCAGTTATTTCCGGCAACCCTCTCTTGGGTCGGAATCTTTTGAACAGAAGTAGTCTTCTCTTTTCCTTCTGGTTTTAGAGGAAGAAATGTAGCCAGTTAATGAAGCTGTCATTGCTGTAAAAAATAAGAGAAAGGCAGAGCTTCTTCCACCCATGGCCATGGAGTATATGATTAGCGAAGAAAAGGGTAGGATTCTTTTGTTGTAAGAAAATAGTTAAAATTTATAAGACATCTTGCAAACTATACTAAGAAAACCAACTTTGACAATGGAATTAATCAACTTTTTTTTTTTTTGAAAAAGCTTACCTTTTCTGCTGTGGATTTCAGCTCTGGACGAAAGAGTCTTTTGAGCCGATCAAGCAAACTCATCTTCTTTTCCATTGGAGAAGCATCTCCCCAAGTCTAAGTAACTACAGAATTGGAGATCGAAAAGCTTCAAAATTGTTGGCCAGCAGAGAATTATCATACCAACTATTTATCAAAATTTCACGAGCAGCATGCATTCTTCCCACTGCAAAATTTACAGTAAAATCTAATGAAAGAATATTATGAAGCAGGCTTCCAAGCAACAATTTTCAAACCTGGGTTTCTGTCAAAAAAGTATATCATAAAGAGAAGTACGCATCCAGAAAGCAATCCTGTCACACAACTCTTGGAAAGGGTCATCACAGAGAAGAAAAAAATGCCTACTTACGGTGGATAGAATACTAGCAGATAACCTTCAGGCACGCCAATACCATTTTTTATAATGACAAAAAAGCCCCTGGGGCCATCTTCCACTCTTTATATCATCTTCACTTTCCTCAGAACTAGCTCTACTTCTTCCAAAATGCGGTCCTTAATGCAAGAGCTTGCCTGCCCTCCGTTACCAGGAGAAACAAGTAGCTTTCCGAGCTGTGCAGAAACACCCAACCTCCTGTTAATGAACATTAATCGAACCTCATCTTCAGAAAGTGGTTACAGTAGCTACAGATAAATGAGCTTTTCGTCTCGCATTTAGCTCCAACTAAACCCAGATCATTAGAACACTAATCATCACCCAGCAAGTCACATGTATTCAACCAATTGTTTAAATTGTTTCATTAACTTCTCCCACCCACAGCAGCAAAACCTAGCCATCAAAGGGCTTAAATACCAGACTTTAATGCTTCCTGCTTGGGAGGGCAAATGGGCATTCCTAATGACACATAGCTCATCTACCATGGCCCTCCTCACCCAACTTGTACCATCTCACAACTGTTACAGGCTTACAGCGACTTTCCCACTAACTCAAATCAACACCCACTTTACTCCCATTCCATACTACTTACCCAATTCATTGAAGCTCTATTTATTGGTGGTCTTGGAACCTACCAATGTGGGTGTTTACATAAACTAAAACAATTAGAGGACAAAGCATTTTGATCATTTCTTGCTAAAAGGGTCGGGAAATCATATGGTGGGGAGCAGGTCGTGGGATTATTTTGGGTTTTGGACAGCGACGAGACTGTGTTGGCAGGTCCACAAGTGCCCCCTACCGAAAAGAGGAAGGCGACATGTGACACTGGTTGATGTGGAGACATGTCAAGACAGACTATGTGGCATCTTTCCACTCTAAGTATATCTGCACATTGTTTCTGTTCTTGCCAAAATGCTTCTCCTACCAGCATCTTTCTTGCGCTTGATCCTCAGACACTAGAAATACGATATTTTTCTTGGCAACCAAGGAGATACCCAAAGATCATAAATGTGTAAAAAGTTGTGCAGAATTTGTAGTTTTCTTGCAATTAGCCAATGTTTGATGAAAACAAGAATAATCCACGAAGGATAAAAATTGATTGCATCGAGGAAAATTCAGATATATTTAATATTGGGTCTCAAAGCTTTCTAAGGTGGTATTAAATCTGAACCTTATTTGAGGAAAGGATGGATAGAGAGTCAGGCGGTTAATTGAGACGGGTTAATTTGTGAGTATTTAGTATTTGACTCGGTTTGACTCGATTCGAAATTGGATATTTAAATGCTCGAATTCGAATTCGACTCAAAATCAACTCGTAACTTGACTCGATAAAATAATATAATAATATAGTCTTTATATTAATAATATATATATAATAAGTATAATTATAACTAGTTATATTTATTTATATATAATATAATAAAAAATTAGTGGGTTTAATAATAATAAACTAGTTATATTAATTTTGACGAGCTCAACCTAGACGTTGTGGGTTCAATCCCTGCTGACTTTTTTTTAAGTGAGTTACTTTTTACTTTACAATCGAGCCCGATTTTGAGCCCACAAACAAACTTGGTTTGAACTGGTCAAAATTAAACAATTTAAGTATATTTGAGCTAGAGTCGAGCTTGAACAACATAGAAATAATCGAGTCAAGCTCGAGGATGCATATTCAAAACTCATTTGACTCGAGCCAAGTTTGAACACAAATTGAGCTCAGCTCGCTCACTCATTTAGCAGCCTTATGGAGAGTTAATAAATAGGGCTGCTAGAAAATATACAAATTTGTAAAGATGAAAGATTTATGATTGGGTATATTTCTGAAAGGCTAATAATAATTTTTTAAGGATATTATTGATAATCCTATAGATTTAAAAGAAGTTATTTCTATAAAGATAATTAAATTACATGTAACTTCTATAACTACCTCTGAATGCCTAGAAATTATTAAAAACTTTTCTCGGACTTATCATTAGCCTGAAGGAAATAATCACTAGTATTTTACCCTAAATAGTACGGCCACAAGTCCAACAACATAGTAATAAAGTATTATTCCTTTGGGCTACAAGGTGTAACTCTGTGTAAGGCTCTTAGGCATTAGGATAGTTTAAAGCTCGATTAAGTTTTAATCAGTTCATTGTTTGACTTGAGAAAATTACAACACTTGAAACCATTTGAAGTCAAATTAAGCCGGTCTTAATTTATGCCTGATCTATTTGGTTTGACCACACGTAGCCACACGTTTATTGAAATTTTTTCAGATAGCATTTTTCTCTATCTTCAGTTTTAGGACAACTGCTTATAATTTTCTCTTCAGGAAAAAAATGACTTGAAGGAAGTGTTTTTATCTTTTTTGTTTTTTCAGAGTGTTTTTGTCTATGTTTACAAACAAAGCCCAAAAGATCACTTCACACCTCAGCACAGCTAGCGCGAGATTTAAAAAATAATTATGATAATGATATTTTTTTATAAATAATATATTTTGATTTATAGTAGGAGAATACCATGAAAACGACTACTCAAGTATTTTTCTGGTCGATTTCATCTCAAAGGTGAAAACAAGCGCCCAAGTGAATCTTAACTCGAAAATATTTCCCCGTTTCTTAGTTATAGATATTCCATATTCTAGAAAAATAGTTTCACTTTGGTCTTATTTGGACTTATTTGGATAGTGAGAAAATGGGAAGAAGTGACCGCGAGAATATATATATATATATATATATATATATATATATATATATATATATATATATATATATATAGACGCGTGGCAGTGCATGCATCATGGGCTATTGGATTTTTAATCCAGCGGCCCATTGCTCCCCCAGCCCACCCCCCAACCCCCTTGCCTGCCCGCCCACTGCAGCGGCACTCTTGACGATCACCCGAAGCCGCCGCGGCCAGCCCATCCACTGCCCCTGCAACGATGACGATCGCCCCAAGCCACCATGGTCCACCTGCCCGCCGCCCCCTGTGATAATGACGACCGTCCCAAGCCGCCATGGCTCGCCCGCCCGCCGCCCCCTGCAACGACGACGATCGCCCCAAGCCATTGTAGCCCCCCTGCCCACAGCCCCCTACGACGACGGTGATCGCCCCAAGCCGTCGTGGCACCCCCACCCGCCACCCCCTACAACGATGATGACCACCCCCTTCGTCGCGACCCCCCACCACCACCCACCCCTGCGGCCACCCCGCCCGCCCCCAAGCACTGGCCCCTACCACCACCACCCGCCGGGCCCGCCCCAGTCACCGCCCCATGCCACTACCACCCCTGCCACCGTGCGCGGCCATGGCCGGGTTAGACTTGAGTAAAAAAACTAGACTCAGTCTCGACTCGAGTCAAGTTAATAAAAACTTTAATCAGTTTTGACTCGAGTCAAATCAATAAAAACTTGGTTCGGTCCCGACTCGAGTTAATAAAAACTTGACTCAGTCCCAACTCGAGTAAATATTTCGAAATAATGTGTCTTAACTCGGTAAACGGTTGTAAAATTAATTTTGTGATCAATTATATATTAAAAAATGGCAGACTCTTATATATAGTGATAACATTTAAATTATGTTGATGAAGTAAAAACGCATCAAAATCAAAACACATGAGAGCCATCTCATTTAACTTTCATCCATATGATGAATACAAGTACAAACTTACAAGTTACAAATTTCTCAAGTTTTATTAAAGTCAATAACAATTCATGGAAACAAGTTATAAATCACTATGATTATACAGTCCTTCCAGATTTGAAGTTATCATAGTCGTTATGCATCACTTCTTTGAGATTCGCCATCACCACACTGATGCCCCTGAATAGACTCCACGACTCCACTTTCAGATGGAACATTTTTTTGCCTACATATTTAAAAACAAAATATGGAAAATAATCACATAAATTGTATATAACAAAGATAAAAACAAGGGTTGTGTTAGGCAACATTACCAATGTGCTACAATTGCAGGGCAAGTGCGCTTATCATGCCCAACTCCTCATTATTGCAACCATGACATAGCCTATCTTTTACCAAAGTCAATAACAATTCATGGAAACACGTTACAAATCACTATGATTATACAGTCCTTCCAGATTCGGAGTTATCATAGTCGTTATGCATCACTGCTTTGAGATTCGCATCTTTTACCACTTCCTTTTGTCTTTGATTGTGCTGGTGGATGTACTTGTACTCCATGATGTACTTGTATTGCATGATGTGGATCATCTACCACATCTTCTACCAATTTTTCTATCTCCAAAAGTTGTTGCTTGGCGAGGTCAAATTTCTCAGATGATAAATATAAGTTTTTGGCCCATCGATTAAATATATAGTACAATTCTCCCCAATTAGAGAATAAAGTTTTGTTATAATCACTACGAAGTGCCACTCCATCACCATCAAAAACAACTTCCTTTGCTATTTCAAGTGTCCATCTCTTCATGATATAGAGTTCAAGAAAAATATCCCTCTCATTCAATCTCAATACATACAGCAAATGACTACATGGAATACCTTCACTTTCCAAAAGTTGACAACTACATGTGCATCTATTGTCTACTCCGTTGTATGTAACACGTGCAACCAACTTTTATTATTTTTACAACATGTTACATCATACTATTCAACATCATCATCATCTAATTTCTTATGAGATGACTAATAAATCAAACTATATTGTAATTCTTCTTGAAACTTATAAAACATTTTTTGAGTATAAACCTTTATCATCTTAGATTCCATCTTGAATGGAGTGACCAATTTGGGGCTTTTATATGAGTTTTCATAAGATTCTTTTGCCTCGTTTAATCTCTGTCTTTTGATAGCTCTCTCAAACTATATATAAACTCAATAAGGCTATTTTTTTGTTCACATACCTTAAATAAAATGAGTTTTGAGATTCAATTCTTTGTGAACCTCTTATACCAGCAAAAATTATACCTTTACTATACACAGGCACCCACGTATGACGAATTGTATATATGGATTTTAACCACTTATTTTCCTCCACACTATTATCTTTCATTGTTTCACTCTATTGTGATTCAAATTCTTCTCTATTTTTGGCATCATAAATTAAACTATGGAATGACTCATAAAACTCTCTTTTATAAGCAATTGCACCTAATTTTTCACTCTCCTTCTTAAGGATATGCCAAATACAAAGATGATGATATGTTGAAGGAAATATCAATTTAATTGCTTTATCCATTACAAAATTTTGATCAGTAATAATTGCCCCTAAATGCCTTCCATCCATACATTTCAAAAATGTTTCAAACAGCTACACAAATGATCCAGTCTTCTTATTACACAGAAAAGTACATCCAAATGTAATTGTTTGCCTATGATTGTTTACTCCAGTGAATAGTACAAAAACAAGTACATATTTATTTGTATCATATGTTGTATAAAAAATCATCACATCAATGAAAAGTTGATAATTTTTTCTTGCAATTCCATGTGCCGAAAAACAATGCTTCAATCTACCCTTATCATCTACTTCATAGCAATAAAAAAGAGTGATTCATCTCTTTCATTTCTTTAAAATGTTCCAACAATAAATGAGCATTAATTTCTTTTATCTCTTCTTTATTTTTTGTTTAGGAATTTCTAATATCTTTCTCTACAAAACTAATATTTTCAGCCCCCACCTACTTCAATTTCTAACATAGACATTAGTTGAGAAGTTTTTATATTAACCTCTCCATATGTGTCAATCAAATTTCGGTGCACACTTGTAACATGCTTATATGACCTGAAAAATTAAGTTTTTGATGGTGTAAGGAGTGCATGACTATGTCCTTCTTCAAAATGCATGACCGTCTACGCGCCCTCTTTATTTTTAGTTGCCCTGATGCGTGTATGACAATCTTCTCTAATTATAGGATGAGTTCCCTTTTTTCTTTTGTGGGATATTCCTCTTTGTGCCTCATCTTCTTTTATATGCCCTTCTTTAGAACACACAAACACGTGAGACCATAACTCTTTTGTTCTCCTATGATAATTTGTACTATATTTATGAACACTAAATCCGGACATTTTTAAATAACTACTATATAAGTTGAGTGCATCGTCTAAATAATCAAATTGCATTCTTACCTTCGGTTAGAACTCATCTTTTACACTAGAATAGAATGTTGTAGTATATTAGCCTAATTCTTCTTTGCCATACCCTTTATCTTGAAGATTGTCTATTCTTAGAAAATAAAAAATTTATAAAAACTAAGATTATTTTCAACTAAAATAGTCACAATAAACATTCTTTAATTAAGTCAAAGTACTTTCAAAGGCTTAACTCTTACCTGATGCTCGCCTTCAGCTGGATTTGTTATTTGTTGACAGATGCAAATCTAGCCTCTTCGACTACACTCACAAATATTTTTGACCTAAAAATATATTTTTTTACACCAATAGAAACATAAGTACAAGATATCAAGGCAACCATTGTCCTCAAAAAATTTATTTTCATTGATTTGTAAATTCACTATTTAATTTAATCAGACAATTATAAATGTTGTCACTAAAGCCCATTAAAAAAAAAAATTTACCCTCAACGTAGCGAGTTTGGTAAGTCAAGGCATCCGGGGGAGGCGGGCCGCAGCAAGGGGAGGGCCGGCCGGGGGGGGGGGGGCGGGGGGCGGCATGGCCGGGGGCGGGGAGGAGCCGGGGCGAGGGGCATGGCAGGTGGGGGTAGGGGGCATGGCGGGTGGGGGCAGGGGTGGCGGCCGTAGGACGGGGGCCGGGCGCGGTAGGAGCTGGGGCAGGGGCCGCAAGCGGCAGGGGTTGCCTGGTGGGCGGCACGTAGGGGGCGGGGGAAGGAGGGGGGGTCTGCGGTGGTGGGGGGTCCGTGGTGGCAGGGGTGGCAGCTGGGGTTGGGGGTTGGGTGGCAAGGGGTGTCCGGGGGAGGCAGTGCGGTCCACTGTCGGGGGGCCGCGGGCGGGACGCGGGAGGGCGAGAGGGGAGGGAGGGTGGGCAACCGACGGGTCGGGCGGGTCAGGGGAAGGGGGTAGGGTGATTGGGGGCTGTGGGCCACTAGATCAAAATCCAGCGGGCCACGTTACTTCCGTTGCAATGCGCTGCCAAACAGAACTTTTGTATATATATATATTAGCTTGTGTTTGACTAGGAAAAAAATAAAAATTTATATCACATATTATTATTTTCTCCTATTATTTTTTTTTACAAGAAAAAATAGATTTATTTTCTGACATTTTCTTTCAAACCAAACAAATAAAAATGTGACTACCTATTTCTAATACTTTTGTATTTTTCTCACACTTTTCTTCTCTTTCTGACAATCCAAATAGAAATTAAAACTTTTTCCTTTTTCGAGATATTAATTATTTATAGTAATTTAACAATAATAAAAGTTTATACTAGTATATTTATGTGAAGATACAGTAATTTTTATTAGTTTTAAGTCAATTTATACATACTTTACATTATATTTTAAAAACTAAATTTGTTGTAATAAGCCCAATAACAAGGTAAAGCACAATGACAAAATCTCTTGCATGTGCTTTTATAATTGAGGTGGTTTACAGGGTTAACTTTGATGCCCGTACAAGGAAAGAGGAAGTAGACAGAGAAATAATAATTTTTTTCACAAAATATAAAAAATATTAAATCAATAAATAATTAAAATTTTATTATATTTTCTCAATATTTATTGAGTTACCATTAAAAATAGAATATTTAAGCAATCAAAATATATTATACTTTATCGCTTCATTCAATTAATTTTTTTTTAAATATCAAAAGTTTTTGTAATCTCTTTATTTAATAAGAGTTTGTTTATAAAAATAAAATTTATTTCTAACATGGTATTTCTTTTGCCATGCTTTATTAAAAATATTAATTTAAAAAATAATTATAATTTAGCTTCTTCGCTTTTTTTAAGAAGCTTCTAAGAATCTTGACTTGTGTATCCTTTTCTCTTCCTTTTGGAAGACACTCTTCCATCTTTCGTTTGGAGTGGGAGTGAAGAAGATGATAACACTCACTACCTCCTTCGTCTCTCCCTCACCTCCTCACCACCATCCCTTCCAACTCCACCACCATTTTCCCCGCCATAAATTCTCTCTACCCCTCTCCTCGCCGCAGGTACCTCTCCCCCGCCCACTGGCCCTTCGCCACCAGCCGGACCGGCGGCGGAGCCTGGTGGTAGCCAACGCCGGCCCGCCCAGCACCTCCAGCCTCTTCCTCGTCTTCTTCCTCCCCTTGTCCCTCCTCGTCGTCACCATCTTCACCTCCATCCGCATAGCCGATAAGCTCGACCAGGATTTTCTCGAAGAGGTGCGTCTGTGACCTCTTTTTCCTCGTTGATGCTAACCAAGTGTTTGACGAAATTACCCGCTTTTTGCAGCTTGCGCTGTACGAGGCTATGGTTGAAGATGATGGGGTTTCCCAGGAGGAGGAAGTTGAAGCTCCTGCTGAACCAGAGCCTGCGTTGTCTCGAGCTAGGAACCGTCCCAAACGTGAAGCTTCTTGAACCTTGTGAGTGTTGTGTTGTTTAGTGTGTATACATTATAGTTATATACTACTATAAGTTGTTTATTTGATACTTTCTTGTCTTTGTGCCAAAATTATCGGAGGTTTCGATTGTGTTACATGGCAAAATACTTGTTGTGAACTGGTTCTTGATCAATAATGTAAAATGGGTAGTGTGTTGAATTATCCCAGCTGCTGAATTGGATCGAAGTGTAGTTTAAAAGCTTGCAAATATTTACCATGAATATGAACCTAGTATGCATTTCTTTTTTCTTATCATGCATATATGTACCAATTCATTGTTTCCATGTCTCAAGCTGCTACCATGTATTTGTGAATCAGTGAACTTAAGTACCGTAAATCACATGTCTGAACCAGATTTGATCAGTTCTTGAAATAGCTCTGATGCCTTCTCCATGTTTTCAACTTTGTGGAGGCTCTCTGTGAGAACATTACTCAATGGAAATACCATGTAATTTTTTCTTTCCTTTTAACATCAGCAACGTCTTCATCGACCCTGCAACACTTTTTACTGCCTGATCAAGTCAAGCAAGGAAAATTTTCCGGTATTCCAATTTTTGCATCAAACTACAATGGTTTCATCGTCTCAAATTCACTGGAGGCTCTCTTAGACTGTTAGATGGAAACAGCTTAATTAGTCCCCGGAGATGGTGCACTTGCCTCCACTCGGAAGATTGAGAGTTCGTTTTCAACCAGCTCTACCTTGTGAGTGTGTGATAGATTGCCTTTGACAGATGAAGTCAAATATAAGCTACCATCCTCGCCTGCAGCCTCCAAGTTTTAGCCAGCAATTAACATCTAAAAAGGTTCAGGGAAGTGAAATCCTTAATTAGTATTTATAAAATTAGGAATGCAAGATTTTTTCCCCAAGCTATGAATGCAGGAACTTTGCTTTGCCAATACCTTTCTTGATGTCAACCTTCTTTTTTTATGCAGACTTGGAAAACATTGGTAGAGTTTAATTAATTAATTAATTAATATTTATAAAAAAAAAAGAAGAAAAGTGGCAGGCTACAAACTTGGTAAAATTAGTTTTATATATATATATATATATATATATATATATATTCAAAAAATGCAAGCTTAAGTCCTTCTAATCACACTATAATCTTGTTAATAAAATTACAAATTCATTTTTGAAGAACAACTCTGCTATACTCCCATTGAAAACACAATTTTTATACCATCACAAATTCGTAAACTCAACTCAAGTACAACTAAAGTTATGCAACGATCCCACCAAAATTTATCGGTTAAGACAAAATATCTTGATCTTTAATCAAATTTCATGCAATAGTTTTTTTACTCCAATAAATATATGAGATAATTGATTTAGCCGTTCCACAACAACATAAAATTGTGATTTTGAAATTAAAAAACATCAAATCACAACACAATTTTTTATCTTTGTAAAAAAAAGAACCAATTATATGAATCTTATCTTATCTTATATTCCATTCAAATTCCATGACTCCATCCCTAGAAAACAAAGACCGGTCATCGTTCGTAGTCGGACATTACGCCTAATCGACCAAAACAACCTCCAACGCAACAATAAACGGATATTGCCACCCGACCCGAATACCCTCCCTCGGCCTTTCCTTCACTCCCTCGCCGCCATTGCCGCCTGCGATCGATCTCTGATGGCGCTCCGGCGAAGGCCCGCCGCCGCTCAACCGGCCCCTCGCCCAACAAAGCAAGAAGCACCCTCTAAAGAAGACCCTACCCTCCGCCCCCCGAAGCTTGGCTTCGTTCTCGCCCTCTCGGCGGCCCTTCTCGCCCCCTTCTATTACCTCCTCTTCTTCCGCTACCCGATCGATTCGGAGCTCCGGCGGTCGATTTTGATCTGCTCCGGGTTGAGCCTCGGCGGGTTCCTCGCGGCCTTGCGGATGATACCGGTGGCTTCTCGATACGTTCTGAGGCGGAATTTGTTCGGCTATGACATCAACAAGAAGGGGACACCGGAGGGTGCTATCAAAGTGTGAGTCTTTTTGCGGTTATTTTCGGATACAGGATGGTAATATGGTTTTAACTTCTTGCTATCGCGGAATTGTTGTTCTTTTATAGAATTTAATGTTTTGTTGGGAAGAATGAGCTAATTAGAACTTGTATTTGTGAGAGTTTGAGCTGGGAAGTGAGGGGACGATTTCATATTGAATTGAATTAGTAGAGTCTACAATTTGAAGTTCGTGCGACACAGAATTTTGACTTTGCGTCTTGATTAAATATGATTATATAAGTTTTAGCTTCTAGGATTTGTTGGATCAGTACTTGTTTTTTGCTCCCCTTTCGTGCGCGTAAAGGAGCGGCCAAGGGTATGCACGTACCTATAAAGAGAAAAGAGCTGCTTAGAACTTATGTAATGTGTGTAAAGATTGAGCTGGAAAGTTAGGAGATGATTATTGGTTACATGTAATTGATTGCATCTGAAGTGCAGCATCTAGGTGTTGTAGAATGTAGAGGTTACATATGAGAGAAATGTGATGTTCAGTCTTGGCTGAACAAGAATGTTTAGAAGTTGATGGACACATACTTGTTTATACATTTTTCCAATTTCTAAAAGGAGTTACGAAGGGCATTATTGTACGTGTAGATTGAAAAAAGCATCAAGCCTTGTGTGGAAACCTTAAAAATTTATGATGTACATGATAGGCGTTGTTGTTGTTGTAAATGCAGTTTTAGTCATTCATTTGAAGAGACTCGTAGTTTCTAAATCACTAACTTCGTTTATTATTTGGGCGTAGAGGTTTTTATTATAGGCACATTAATGTACAGCTAGTGTTGGTTTATTATTTTAGTCAATGCATCTAGTGTTGCTTCATGGTTAATGAACAAGGAACAGTACTCCCACCAAACAATCCCTTAACTCTGGAATAAAGTTACTTCAACATGGAAATGGTGATATATTTGGAATACAGTAGTCATTGCTTTAACGGTTTTAATTTTTTTATTTTTCCATATATTGTTTTTGTTGGTAATCATTAACCAGTAAACGAAATAATGTGCCACTGCTCATGCACTGCCAGTTTCAAGTCCTTATAGTACAGGAGGATGGTTGGTGCCAGGAAAAACATTTAATCGTCTGAACTTTTTCATTTCTTCTCACTTGCATATTGATTAGGATCCATGTCGTCACTATTGTGATAAGGTGAAAAAGAATCAGAAAACCAATTAAGAAAAGATTCTGTAGATGATAGAGTTTTTCCTGTGTCTATTTTAATTGTATGCTAACTCAATATACCCCTGCTTGCTTCACAGTATACTATAATCATCAAGACATTCATGAATCAGCATTGTAATTCAAAAACATGCTAATTGTATCGGCATGATTTTTTTGTATTTGATAGCTCAAACCAAAACCTCCTTTTATTGAAGTGTTAGGCCATCAATAATTAGGAATGTTAACCTTTGGAGGCTGTAATAATTGTATAGAATATAAATATGTAAAGTAAAAATATTACTGCTGAAAGTATGAAAATTGTAAATGGCTTTCTTAAATCCTCTTAACTGTCAAATATGCCGCTACTTGTTGTAGGACAAGAGATCTCTTAGCCATGTCATAAGTTAGCTTCTTCATTTGTTAAAGCTAAATACTCATAGGAGAAGGCAGGTTACTTCACTGCCAGTTCTAACCTAAATGTTTTTGTTTGTGTAGGCCTGAATCTTTAGGAATTGTTATTGGAATTGTTTATCTTGTAATAGCCATTGTGTTTCAGCAATCCAACTTCTCAGCAGATTCTGTTGTAAGCAATCGCTACCTTGATACTTTGAGGGTGACTTTGTTTAGTACTTTATCTTATTTAAATTAAAATCTCGTATACGTTTCAGTAATGGTCTTGACATGTAACTTTGCAGTGGCTTGTAGAGTACAATGCTGCATTAGCGTCCATCTGTTTCATGATCCTACTTGGTTTTGTTGATGATGTCCTTGATATACCATGGAGAATGTAAGTTGCTACAAGGTTGATATGATGCTTTGATTATTAACTTTTCCTTTGAAAAAATTAGAAACAAATTAGGATACTAGGCCCAAAGAAAAAGATGGTGGAGGGTTATCTTCTCTTATTAAACACTATTTTAACCATGTTTCTGCTCATTTAATTAACCGAACAGCAAATTGTTGTTGCCCTCTTTTGCTGCATTACCATTGTTGATGGCATATGCTGGACATACCACTATCATCATACCAAAGCCTCTGATTCCTTATGTTGGGGTGCCAATATTGGATCTTGGTGAGTTGCTATTCTTATAATTATATAGATTGTTTTACTTGCTTTTAAAAGATGAAAATGCAAATCATGTAAGAATTTTTGAGTAAGATGTTCTGCTATCTTTTCCAATAACTCTTTAATATGGCAGGTGTACTTTACAAAATTTACATGGGCCTTCTGGCTGTATTTTGTACAAATTCAATAAACATTCATGCGGGCATCAATGGCCTTGAAGTTGGGCAGACTGTTATTATTGCATCTGCGGTAAGTATGTAGGCCAATTTTTTTCCTTTGGGCTCAAGACAAGCTTGTTTCC
Source organism: Piper betle (assembly GCA_033002965.1). NCBI lineage: Eukaryota > Viridiplantae > Streptophyta > Magnoliopsida > Piperales > Piperaceae > Piper > Piper betle. Next base: position 12,752 of record JAURVB010013662.1, on the reverse strand, counting down.
AAAAATAATTGTGCTGCTTGGTGTCATCCTTTGTCATATATTTCTTTTTATGTTCTTGTAATTATAATACTAATTCTTTGGAAGCTTCAATTAGTGTTTGGATGAGGAGAATAATCTGGCTTGGATCTATTCACGGCCACAATCCTTGCTTTGGAACAACTGAAAAATAATGCAAAAAATGTTCTGGCATAACAATGAAATGAGCAATGCCTAGGTGACACCCAATCGTCCAGGAGATGAATCCGATGGCTTCCTATTGATTAATAATCTACAGCTATGAATTTTAACATTATTGACATTTTATGACAGATGTATCCTGCATCTATTTGTATTGTCATTTTATACTCAACTACTGTTGAACTGGTCAGGCTTGAGTGTTGATATTAGCCTGATTCAATGGCAAAGCCTAAGGTGTTTTCTAGGCTTGAATTTGTTCTCCTCTAATATGGCAAGAATGACAAGACCAATCCAAGCACTCCATTGAATGCATTATTTGTGTGTCTACTATTGATGTCATATTCATTGATTGTGGATTGATGTCAAACTAAGTGCCATACTTACTGTTGCTAATGCAGATTTTAATCCATAATGTGATGCAAATTGGGGCATCAAGTGACCCTGAATACCAACAGGCTCATGCTTTCTCCATATACCTCGTTCAGCCATTATTAGCAACTTCTTTAGCTTTACTTTCCTTCAATTGGTAATGCTAGTACTTATGTTCTTTCGTGTTCTTTTAAGATACATGTTTCTATTCAGTACTTTGTTTTAACCCAAGTTGATATTTTTTGTTTGGTGACTTCAAGGTATCCTTCTTCAGTTTTTGTTGGTGATACATACACTTATTTTGCTGGAATGGCCATGGCTGTAGTAGGCATTCTGGGGCATTATAGGTGATTTGGTCTATCATATGTCTTTACTTTTCACTTGAATATTCCACATAATTGATTTGCCTTGCACCAACTTACATTGAGAACAGAAGATGGTCTAGCTTGAGCTAATTTTGAACCATGGCTGGTGGCTACTCTTTACGTTTGGTTTGATTCAGTATTATTTTACAAAGAAGTGCTCTCTCATGGTTTAAGTATTATCTATGATATTCTGTTGCTGTATTGATCACGGTACAGTTATCTTGCTACTGGCATAACTCAGTTGACGGCCAATTAATATAAAATTCCTACACAACCTTCCCATAAACCTTTTTTTGTTTCTTCAATGCTTCAAACTTTTGAGCTGCTAGCATTTACTGGATGTATTCAAGGTGGGGGTTCACTGACTTTTAAACCGTACTATCACACCCTAGTGTCATTGTTCTAGCAACTCATTTTAGGTGTTGTTGAAAAATAACAAGCAAAACTTTCATAATTGATTCAGAACTTTTTTAACTTACCAAGGAAGCTAATCAACATTAAAATGAAAAATTAATACAAAATTCATAGATTAGAGTGGTTCTAACTGGAAAAGTGACATCAGCTATTCAATGTGTATGACAACAGCTTTGGCACCATTGGCCACTATTACTTTCGCCCTTGAAGCAACTATACCACATGTACCTCTTTATCATCACTTAGGGTTGTACTTCTCTTGTGAAAATCTTTCTGCTGCTAATGAACAAACTGCACATGAACTTAGTTCAAGTGCTGTGGTTTTGGCCTGTGAGTCCAAAGATTACTAGTAAATTTTTCTTGTTAGCTAGCATACTGAAAGGAGCATTTAGTCTAGCTCAAATGAAAGTAACTGACTATAGCACAAACAAATTTTTCATTGTTCGGATTCTATTAATTTATATTTGCAATATATTTGTAAGTTAGTTTGGGAATCGGATGTCGCGTAGAAATTGCTGATAAAGTTCATTGTTCTCCTTTTTACAGTGAGACACTTTTGCTTTTTCCTGCCCCAGGTCCTGAATTTCCTTTATTCTTTGCCTCAGGTATTACCAAACACAACCATTAATTTGTGAATTCGAGAAGACTTTGACTGAGAATATCTAATCTTATTTCCCTTTTTTCTTATCAGCTACTTAAGATTATTCCATGTCCAAGACACCGCCTCCCTAAGTATGTTTTCTAAACTGCTCTTTATTAAAACCTTTCTGCACTAAAAATGCAGAATATAAATGATTGTTATCATGCTTATAATTCATTAAAATATTTTCCATTTTGTAGATTTGATCCCGAAACTGGTAAGCTTACTGGAACCAAGGATGGGACTCTTGTAAACCTTTTCCTCAGACTTTTTGGCCCATGCTCAGAAAAAATTCTTTGCATAAGGCTACTGTCTTTTCAGGTAAAAAGCATTCATGCGCAGATATTATGTGAATGATTTTTCACAATTCTACATCTTTAAATGGATGTTCATTTTTTGCTGTACATATCCAACAGGCATTTTGCTGTGCCCTATGTTTCGGGCTGAGATATCTCCTTGCCGGTTGGTACAAGTGACAGATATCGGTTGCTCTGTCAGCTATCAGAATAATGGATAAATTAATGAGCAAAAACAAGTAATTATGTTAACCGTATGTCGAGCATCTATTCAAGCATTGTTAGCTTATTTTTGGATTCAGAGCAGGATTTGATTTCATAATCAATGTCTCTAGAGCTGACCTTTATCATCAACAGAGGAAGTTGTAAATTATTTTACCTGACAAAGTGATGAATTTCAGACTCAGCATAATTTTGGTGGCCATTTCAATTTCGCCCTGAACAACATAGCTTGTGAAGTGGTCTGCAGCAGCATGCACCAAAATATCTCGATGTAATCGCCGAGTACAGTAGGCTTCTTGGAGGAGTTAAAACTGTTTAGCATACCACCAGTTGGTGATCCTTACAACTGTGTAATTGCCCAGTGTGCTTTAATTTGATGAAGATCCATTGATTTCATGTTTGAAATGTTGCAACATTCTGCTAGGAATTAAGGAGATTGAATCCCACTTTACACTTGCTTTGGTTGGACTTATAGCAACAAAAAAATTCTTCATTTTTTTGAAAATTGTTCTGAGATAGGAAATTAGTAAAGCATGTGGTTCAATGATGTTAAACTTTAGAAACAGTGATCCTAGCCAACTGTTGCTTTACTTGTAAAACGAAACAACGTTCAGACCACACTTTTGTCTGCACCCTGAATACTATTAGCGTTTTCTTGTACAAAATTTTTCGAGGCTAGATAACTATGTCCATACGCTTATTCGACATACCCAGTGGGGATTCAATAATGCTGTACTGCATTTTGCGCCTACAGACAGAATCAAAAGCAGCCTCCAAATAATGGTGTTCTTTACAGCTTACACAGCATTCAGATACATTCATCATGTGGATCCTTCACTAAATATTGCTTTATCTTCTCACCTGTAACATGTAGTAAAAGAGGGGGAGAGGCAGAGGACTTACCTATAAAACTTCATTCAGATGAGAGGTATCATTCAGATGAGAGGTAAAACAAGTCATATTGCAATTGTTGGATTCTTTCCCTCCAGCATTTCTAGGGTAAGATATTTCATTCCCCTGTGTTTCAATCTATGACCTGCTTTGCTAAAAACTAAAAATAGTCTGCACTCATTCAATTAGCGTGGAAGAAGCCAGTTTCTGGAGCATTCCTACAAGTACACAAAGAACAGTAATTATTTCTTATTATCTTTTGTTCGTGTTGTATTTTTTAGCTATATTTCCCTTTCAAAAAAAAAAAAGATGTTTGGAAGATGGATAAGTGTCTTGGATGGGGATACGGGTATTTTTCGCTACTCTCTCTGGAGCAAGGAGCCAGAGATTTATTATTTGTGAAGTACCATGTAAGTTTTTTAGCTAATTCAATGAGTGCAGACTATTTTTAGTTTTTAACAAAGATTGAAACACAGGGGAAGGAAATATCTTACCCTAGAAATTACATGGTACTTAACAAATAATAAATCTATGGTAATTTCAGAGTTGTAAGATCCCTCCTTGCTCTAGAAAGAGTAGCAAAAAACACCCGTATCCCCATCCAAGACACTTATCCATCTTCCAAACAGATAATCATTTTTTCTTGAACAAGGAAATATAGCTAAAAATACAACAAGAACAACAGATAATAAGAAATAATTACTGTTCTTTGTGTACTTGTAGGAATGCTCAAGAAACTGACTTCTTCCACACCACGCATCTGTGTATTCTCGCTTATTATTGAAGTTACCAGTTCAACAAGAAGGCACTCCATTCCATGGACTTAATTGTATCTGCTTCACAACCTCTGGCTTGTCAAAGATGCCACCCCTTTTCCTATTCCTACCATTCGAGCCAATGGACTTCAAACGATTATTATCTCCCAAGTCTTGATATCTTGATACCTTAAATCTGGAAATTTGATGATTAGATCCTCCACTATAGCTCCAGTCACGAGTATCATTTGGATGGATGCATCTACTGTGCTCCATAGATACCTGATTGTTTCTTCCATTCCACTGTCCCCAACCAGCGTTATCTTCCCATCCATTATTCCAGTCGCAACCGTGCCAAGCATCTGTGGCATTTTTATTATTAGAGTGACATTCCCACTCATTATTCCATTTGCCACCTTGCCAAGCATCTGTGGCGTTTTTATTAGAAGAGTGGCATTGCCGCCCATTATTCCATCCACCATCATTCCAGCCATTTCTGCCACAATTTTTGTTAAGATTTCCATCATCCCATCCATTATTATCTGCATGATTATTCAAGGAATTTTCCTTCTGCAACGAATTTCCTGTAGCATCCCATCCATCTGAAACACCCCATCCATCTGAAACACCTGCTTGACCATTTTCCCACACAAGTCGCTTGTTTTTGTAAGCTTCAGCATCACACCCAGATGGCTCAGAATCTTCATTGTGACACCATCCAGATGGCCCGGCAGGAACCTCAGCATCACCCCATCCACTAAACGACTGGTTATTCTGGTTAATAAATTCAATTCCAAGCACTACACAGCCTTCTTCATCATTAATAGGTGGAAGGGGATCACCCAAATCTGCAAGAAGCTCTGGATCATCACGACAATACCAGTCTGCCTTGTCTATGTACATTTCTTTATCAGGAAGGGGGATATCACAAGGAAGGCGATTCTCTTTAGCCCAAAACCGAGCTTTAGCATTCTGAAATGCTTCTTCACCAGCAGAATCATCCCACTGGAGGACACTTGGATAGTATGAACTCAGCTTCTTTAATTCCATAAAACTTCTCCAGGGGATACGGCCTACTTCTTTGCAATAATTTTTCTCCCACAATGGAACAGCCACCTCTCCACGACCTAAATATTCCAAATTATTTCCATAAGCTAATAACCCAACCTCAAAAAATCATAAAAGAACGAAAGCGATATTGCTGCTGGTACCAGTAAAACCACACCCATAATCACATCAATCTAAATAATCTTATACTACCTCCATAAAGATAAGTTCATCATTTTAATTAAACTCATTAAAAATTCACATAGAGTTGCCATTACAGGGCCAGTTCAACATCAAAAGCCACTTGTCATACCAAGAAATAACATCTATTTCAATAGTGGAAGGAGGCATTCAAAGATACAAAGCAAAACATACAAAAGATCTCGTACATGACAGTATTGCATGACCCAGTTAATTTGCCAAATTGCAATCGTGCCTACCAATAACCACAACAAAGATTACCATTTCCTATCTGCTGAATAAATTAGAACAGAAGATTAAAAAATGCAAAAACAAAAGAAAATGAAAAAAATCCTTCCTTTATTATTGGGTTGATGATTATAACAAGATACAAAAAAGGGAAGAGGCGCAACACCCATGCCATCAAAATTAACAACAGCACAACATAATCACCTCCAATAACCTACCAATCAAACAACATCAAAAACCCAAAAAAAAAAAGATCCAATGTTCCAATTATAAACAGAACCAGCAAGATACAACCAATCAATCCTCACAAACAACATTGTGAAGAAAGTAAGGACAGACAAACGCACCGGGCGACAAGGGAGGCCTTCGATGCTTCCATCTACCATTAGAAGACCGACCTGAACCGTCCATCCCAACAATCCTCCCCACCACCCAATGTCCCAATCCGCAGGTGGTGGGCGGCGACGAGGAAGACGAAGGAGAAGAAGGAAAGCCGACACGGTATGATTGTGGATCACGTACGGTTTTTGGCATAAGATTTCAGACCAAAGTGTCGGCTTTTCCGTGTGCTTGGTCGTGTATGTATATATAGGAGCAGGGCGTGTCTTTTAATCTTCTATTTTATTAAAAAAATTATATTTTATATTTTTTTGAGTTTTTTATTTTATTTTAATCTTTATTTTATTGTGATTGATTCTAGCGATGACATCTCTAAACTTTTATTAATACTTGCTTAATTTAAAATTATTATATTATTATTATTATTATTTTAGAAAAATTTTGGAGTATAATTTTGTCAAAATAAATATCATACAAAATTTGGTAAATTTTACTTATGTATTTATTTATAATCATATTACTCAGAATTAAAATTTTTTATTTAATAAAAATTATTTAGTTAATGAGGAAAATTAATGCCTGTTCAACTTAATTTGCTTTAACTCCTAGTGAGTAAAAGTGAAATTTTTTTCCTTGTGCAGAAGATTAATAAGATAGTCTTCAAATTTGAATCAGTACCTCTTAATTGAATGAAAGTAGGTTTTATTATGTGTTCTCCTAGGATTCACTGGATCTACTTATATGGTTACAACCCTTATTAATCGAACCACTTTTATAACTATTAAAGTTTGATAACCGTTATAGCAATTAAAAGTTTAATACGTTTTTTGTTTGAAATCTTTATAGTAAATCTGCCTATACTTATCTTTAATGTACTAAAATATGGTTAGAACCAAAGTACATAAGAAAATAATTTATAATTGTCATAAAATAATTTGAAAGAAAATAACTTAGTCTAACATGTAAATGTATATTATTACATTCTTCTAAAATTCATGTTTTGCTAAGGATTTTACCCTTTTTAATTCAAGCTGGTTTGGTTCGGTATGGTTTGATCCGAACTAACATGATTTATTAATCAAATGTTGTCGATATTTAATTAATATTTATATTTTAGTGTTTACTTGACTGCATAGACGACGGATGTATGTAATTTTTATGAGAATTTGGAGCATTTTACGCTTGCTTCCTGCTTGCTCAAGTATGTATATATAGAAGTAGGGCGTCTTTTAGTCTTCTCCTAATTTGCTCTAACCCCTCTTATATTAAAAGAGTTCACTTTTTTTTTAATCTTTATTTTATTGTGATTGATTCTAATGATAGTAACTCTATAATTTCATTAATGCTTGCTACATTTAAAATTATTATTATTATAATTATTTTATAAAATTTTAGAGCATAATTCTACTAAAAAAGTATAAAAAATTGGTCAATTTTACTTATGTATATATAATCAAATTACTGGAATTGATAGTTTTTACTTAATAAAAGTCATTTAATGATAAAAATTAACGTCAATTTTCAACTTAACTTAATTAATCTTAACTCCTCGTAATCCTTAAATTGAAATCAATACCTCTTAATTGAATGAAAATTAGGTTTTATTGTATGGTCTCTTAGAATTCATATGGATCTAGCTCTAGCTTATATGGTATTAATAATTCAACCACTTATGACCATTATACTTCGATAAGTATTATATCAATTAAGAGTTTAATTATTCCATTGTCGAAGAATTTTATTTCCAGAAATTTACATCACATCACATTATTGCATTCTTCCCTCCATAAAAAAATTTTATCCCCAAGTTTATCTTATATTATTACATTTACATTTAAATTTAATATGAACCTTTAAATTGAAAAAATGTTTAGATGATATCTCTGATAAAGACAATTTGTCCAAGTTATAAATATATAGTTATGTGATCTAAATAGATGGTTAGATTTATATGTTGCTTATTATATTGCTACTTGAGTTGTTGTTGGTACTAAGCACTACTTTAATTAATTTAAAATTTTTTGTTTATCATTTATTGCTATTTATTATTAAGCAAAATTTAGAGAATAATTATATCTAAATTTAAAATGAATTCTATATGAATATTAAAATTTTACTCAAAATTAATATCTATTACTTATTAATACCTACCTAATTAAGATTATTACTTATTTTTAACATAAAATTAAAATTATTTTCAATATTTTCATATAACCACTGTATTCTAAAAACACGTATATATTTTTAAAAATTTTTATGTAAATTTCATTATTTTTATTTCAAAATAATGATTAGTTCTATTTTTTAGAATTTAATTTTATATGTTCCTAATATATACTATTAATAATTTCAAATGTCTCCTACCCATCACGCAAGTTGTTGGCTAGCTAGTATTTAAATTGGTTCAATTTGCCTCAAGCTCCCCTAATTTTTATTGATGAATATTGGAATTTTAACACCAAATCCGCAATATATGCCTTTGTGTTTTTAGATTGAAAATAAACATAAACCCCCAAAAATAACTATGTTATTTTATTTAAAATTTTGTAAATCTTGAAATGAGTCTTAAATATTATTTAATTAAATTAGTCATCTTTCAAATCTTACTTAGTTAATTCTTATTAGAAAAAAATAGAAATAATAATAAAATAATAAATCACAACATTACTAATCAACAAGTACAGATAAAAAATATTACAAACAGAATAAAGATGACACCAAATTTAACGTGGAAAAACCTATGAAATGAGGATAAAACGCTAGAAGATAGCCTAACTAACTTTTAATTATAACAACTAATAGATACATGATTCACAAAGCAGTACACACTCTGATTGTAACAACTGAAATACTCAACAATGATGGAACATCAAATGATAATAATACTTGGGTAATGAATAGAACGAAGTGAAGCCTCTTTGGTGATTCTAAATTCCAATCTCATCACACCACCCCTTATCATCTCTCATTTTTTTCTCCTCCATTGTGCTAATCTTTTTAGCCTATATCTAATTTATAGATAAAAGCCCCATCTTTCTCCCCAACTAGGTCTCTCCTCTCTCCATATTAGCTCCTTTCTCAAGAACCACTCTTCAGTTAAACAACCGATTTAGCATTTTTTTCTTGTAAAATATTGTCTTACACAAAATTTTAAATATCATGCTAGTCATCGTATCGATATTTTTATCAATATGCTTGATTTAACCAAATAGAACTGAATTTGACATGTTATATGAGGCTTATTATGTATCATTTAAAATACTTAAATCTTCAATTTCTTCTTTAATAATATGTTTTTAAACCATAGAGTAGAGCTTCTAAAAATACGAAGAATAGACGAGAAAAATGTCTCCAATTTTGTACATGAACGTCTCTTTTGTAGCTTGAGTATTGAGGCTTGACCACCGGTGTCGTAGCCTTGAAACCTACGTTCTAGATGTGTCATGAGCGCCCCACGGCTTTGAATTTCGGAGCTGCGGCCTTCGTCCATGAATCCACTTGCGCAATAAACTTCCTAAATCCAAACTTTTAGCTCTTAACTCCGTTTTTTTCATTCATTTTTCGTTCTCTTCATCTCTCTCGTGTATTCATTCAAAACAATTTGATCAATTAATATAACACCTAAATTAATATTATATATAAAAAAATAAGTATATTTAATTAATAAAAATATCATTTAATTAGTATATTTAGTCGATACATATATTTAATTAATTTTCCTTCTCAACTTGACTTTTTATAATCCCTCAATTCAATACCTATTTATTGAATTAAAACAGGGAACATATATAATTTCTAAGCAACCCTACCGTTAACGGTCATAGTCATTCATCCGCTTGAATAATTGTTATAATCCTCATTAATTTGCCTACTTAGATAAGCATTATGATAATTGAGACTTACTTTCCCTTTTAAATTCCTTGTATTAAATCTCTTTTAACTTATTTCAAATGTGTCAGAACATAGTTATAACCAAATTAAGAAAATTATCCATAATCACGTCATATAGTAGAATAATTTGAAAGAAAATAATTTAGTTTAAGATGAATATAATAATAGTATAAAAATATACATTATTATAACTTTCATGGCCTTCACATTCACATGGGAAGGGAGATGCAACCCCATCAATGAATACTCTTTTTATATGATTGTACCCAAAAGTTTTGTTTTAAAAATCAAGATATTCCAATGAGCATAATTTTTCATATAAAATAGTGTCATGCATATTCACATTTAAAATTATAATTGTTGCCGTGCACTTTTGCTATTTTAGTAATTCCTTAAAAATATAATATACATATCAAAAAGCTTTTTTATATAAACTATTGAGTTTCAAGTCGAACCAACTTGCGAAAACACATGTCTAGAATATTTGATTCGAGTCAAGTTATGATTATAACTTTTTAAAGTTAAAATTCAAGCTAATTAAGCTTTGAACAACTTTAGTTATAAACAACAAACTAAAATTATAAATTTTAATAATATTAATATAATAAAAATCAATAAGAAAAATTAGAATTAGCAATCTGTGAAACTCTTTGTCAACTACAATTAATGTGAGCTCTTAAATTACATGAATAGTTTGATGATGAGAATAATTTTGTCTATTCTATAAAAATATTGTCATATGATTTAGATGAATGGCTAGATTTTCGTATCGTAGACATTTATAGATTACTTGTTAATGATACTAAACCTTTTTCTAACGGTTAGTTTTAAATTTTTGTTTTCAAATAACACAAATGTTATATCCAAGTTGATTTTAAAATATAAACCCTGAGGTTTGCCTTAGTGGTAAATGACATTACCTCCTCTTTGAGGGATGCATTATCTGTGGGATGAAAAATCAACCGCTAAACTAATCAATTGCTTAATTTGAAAGATGTTCCACATTTTCAAATATCCATAATTTTGAATCCGAATAATAAAAATTATGGATAACATGCTTTTCAATTACCATTGATTTTTAACAAAATAGATGTGATCATTTGTATGCTACCAGCCCACCAAATTTATATATGCTCCTCTAATATAGTAAGGGGAAAATTTTAGCTATTATCAATGGGTAAAACCTTTTTTTGTTAAATATTATTCTAACCTGAATTATTTTAATTGCATAATATACATATATAATTACTTTAAATGGACGTTTTCCTATACTTAGTAGCTGTGGGAGGTGAATGTCTTCTTTACGCGTTTAAATTTGCTCCGTGACCTTCAAGCTAAGAAGACCACAAAACTCAATAAGGTGGTAACAAAAAACCATTTATTCACATTTGCGTTTTCTCTTATTCTTTATATATTAAAAAATGTTGTGGTAACAAGAGTAATACCGAGTTGCTAAATTTTTCCACAAAGCTCCGAAATAAGTATTTGTGATTCAAATGTAAATTTAGGGGCGAGCATTCCGAACTAATTGAACCGAATTAAACAAACTATTAAACCAAAACGTAATTAAACTATTTCGACGATCAGATTTCATGGGGGACGGGGTGGCGGTTGGTGGCAGGGATGGGATGAGGCTGGGCAAGGGGGCGACAAGGCTACGAATGGGGCGCGGGGGGGTTGGTGGGGTGAGGGGCAGGGGCGGCAGGGGAGGGGCCGTGGGTGGGTGATGGGGGATGGGGGTGGCGGAGGCAGACGACAGGGAGACAAGGCCGCAGGCGGCAAGGGACGGCATGCTGCGGTGATCGGCGAAGGTGATGGGCGACGTGTCGGGGAGAGAGGGGGAGGGGAACCTGCTATTTCTTCCCCAACGGTGGCATTCTCATAATTAAAAGTTTACTCGACTCCGATTAAAGTAAAAAATAATAACTAACTCCAAATAATCCAAAAAATATGAAAAAATATCATAAAATATAATACACCTATTAATATAAAAATGACACCAGAATGACATATTTTGTAACTAATAACTCACCAATTTTGAATTATTTAAATTTTCATGTAGGACCGATTCAACTGAACCAATTTAGACCGATTTGATCCGATTCAGTGACTCCCTCGAAAACTAATTCCGATTCCGATTACAATATTTGCAACCATGTTGAAAATATAACAAATTTAGTTTAAAACCGAACAAAATTGATAATTCTGCTTGATTTCGATTTGATTTTTGATTTTCACCAAATTATGCTCACCCCTGTATTCAATATTAGAACCTAGGGGAGCTTTACTTATTGATTGGGTTGAGGCGAGTTTTGTTAGACTAAAACTTGATTCATTTATTGAGTGAGCTTATCAAACATTTAAGTTGATTTGAGTTTAAGTCAAACTCATAGTGGCTCATTTTGTATCTCAATCCACTTAAGTTTTCATATAAAACAATATAATTATACTGTGAAATTCTACATACTTATTCAAGATGGTAATTTAATAAATTTTTCTATTATTTTTTCAGAAATTTAATTATCCAAAGTTTGATTTAGTTTGATATATTATGAGAGAGAGACAAAAGAATCAAGAAAGAAAAAGAAAAGAATAAAATAATTTCCCTATTATTTTTTTAGTATATTTTGTTAAAAATAAACAAAAATGTGTAAAATACCATTCTCAGTTTATATCATTTTCCATCAATTTTTTACAAGAAAATGGATACAAAAGAGTTTTTCACCTTGATAGAAAATAAATTTTTTCATATAATTTTTTTCAAACCAAACATTTATAAATGTGAATTTTTTTATCTTTCTTACCTTCCAAACTTATAAGGGAATGCAAAATAAATATAGACATCAAAAATCTTATTATTATGAAGGCGAATAAAGGCATCCCTAAGAGTTTATTATATTAGCTTAGCATATATAGT
>JAURVB010013661.1:0-10427 GCA_033002965.1 Piper betle | reverse complement strand
GAACCAAATTTACAAACGCCATTGCTTTCTTCTGGACAACAGGCTATGGAAACTATTGTTCATTGAAAGCTGCCACAAATTCCGCCCACACGATAGAGGAAATCTCCACATCGATGGAAAGTGGTTTTCTCCATGGATTTCCACGAGTAAGATGCTTCCCCTTGAAGCATGCATGTTGCCAATCTCACTTGATGGCGGTGGGGCACCGATAGAGCCCTAAACGCTTTTCAATAATGTCTATCTGCTGCTCTCTGCCTTCATTTGATCAATCCCTCCAATGAATACCTCAGCTCCATTCTTCCGGAACCTAAACGCTTTTTCAATAATGTCTATCTGGCTCTCTGCCTTCGTTGGTTCAATCCCTCTAATGAATACCTCAGCTCCATTCTTCCGGAACTTTTCCACAGTGTATCGTTCACTATCATCCACAGTTGGCGGCACCACTTGTCGGACTACCGGTGGCACTAGGTTTGGAAGCTCCCCTCGCTCGCCCGGGTCAGATAAGCCTGCCTGCCCTTGGGCACTCCCCTGATCACCATCTGGGACATTACTAGGACCCGCTACCGAGTTTAAGGCTCCATTCCCTATTACCACTCTCGGTAACTACTGCACAATATTTTGAACCACAGAATTTGTATTTTCTGAAGCTTGCGCTAGTCCTTGTATGGCCGTCGGGATTTGGGCCAACACATTCTCTGTGTTCGAATTTGACTGCGCAGATAGGCTTGACTTTCTACGGGTGCCTACCATGTGAAACGTTGAACCATCGTGGTTCATTAATATATATATATATATATATATATATATATATATTTCCCAATTATGACTTAGGTATATTAGCGAATGAATTTGTTAATTAATAACACACACAGTGGGAAAAATAATAATTAAACTTTTCAACAAGGTACTTGAGTCATAAAATGTGAGCTTGTGGGAAACCTGGCTCTGATACCACATGTAACGACCCGCCATTTTTCACGATATTAAAAGGCCTTGCTGGCTGGGTGTTACTCAAAATTTAACAAAAACCAACCCTATAACAACCAATCCTAACCGGACTAGCAGTTACTTAAAAGGTTTCATGAATAATATCAAGAAAATAAGTCTAGCATTTCTAACTCAAAAGAACTTATTTTCAAATGACAATGCATGAAGTAATTATCCCACAGTCTTCGATCGTTTCCCATAGCCACATTTATAACACAAGAAAAGTAAAAAGAAGTCCGCTTATTAACCGTTCACAACATGCGTTGGTAGAAAAACCACCCTATCGTCTCTTAGTCTTTAGGTCCAGCTGCTAACCTGCAGAGGCAATTCCACGTTAGTGATTAACCACTAAGCCATATAATTAAATAAAACAAGTCCATAAACACCCTATCATTATCTATAATATTGGCACTTGTGACCATTCCAACATGACCATTTATTAGCTGATGGTTTAATCCACCATGTCCATTAGTTGGCTGATGGGTCGGTCCACCATGTCCATCTATTGGGTGATGGGTTAGTACATCATGTACGTTACCAGCTGGCGAGTCCAATCCGCCATGTCCATTATCGGCCGGTGAGTCCAATCCACCCTATCCATTAGTTGGTTGATGTGTCAGTCCACCATGTCCATTTATTGGCTGATGGGTCAGTCCACCATGTCCGTAATTGGCTGGCGAGTCCAATCCGCCATGTCCAATTTATTGGCTGATGGGTCAGTCCATCATGTCCATTACCGGCTGGTGAGTCCAATCCGCCATGTCCGTTATCGGCTGGTGGGTCCAATCCACCATGTCCGTAATTGGCAGATGGGTTAGTCCACCATATCCATCTATTGGCTGATGGGTCAGTCCACCATGTCCGTAATTGGCTAGTGAGTCCAATCCGCCATGTCTAATTTATTGGCTGATGGGTCAGTCCATCAAGTCCATTACCGGCTGGCGAGACCAATCTGCCATGTCCGTTATCGGCTGGTGGGTCCAATCCACCATGTCCGTAATTGACTGGCGAGTCCAATCCGCCATGCCCAATTTATTGGCTGATGGGTCAGTCCATCATGTCCATTACCGGCTGGCGAGTCCAATCCACCATGTCCGTTATTGGCTGGTGGGTCCAATCCACCATGTCCGTAATTGGCTAGCGGGTCCAATCCGCCATATCCAATTTATTGGCTGATGGGTCAAACCATCATGTCCATTACCAGCTGGAGAGTCCAATCCCCCATGTCCGCTATCGGCTGGTTGGTCCAATCCACCATGTCTGTAATTGGCTGGCGAGTCCAATCCGCCATCTCTAATTTATTGGCTGATGGGTCAGTCCATCATGTCCATTACCGGCTGGCGAATCCAGTCCGTCATGTCCGTTATCGGCTGGTGGGTCCAATCCACCATGTCCATAATTGGCTGGCGAGCCCAATCCGCCATGACCAATTGATTGGCTAATAGGTCAGTCCATCATGTCCATTATATGAAGGGCGTAACACGTGTCAGACTGAGTCAATTCCTTGACCACAGTTGCACTCGGTGCATGGTGGTCGAATCTGGGATCAGGCTGATTAGGTTATCCACAAGGGAAAAGTACAACATTTTAAATAATTATACGGACCTGGATATTTCGAACTTACAGCTGTGACCAATGATCTTAATCTGAATGAGGACATAAAATTATACATAAGTATAATTTTATTCGAGTAGAAATGCATGCAACTAAATGACTAATATATATATTACTATTAAAATTTCAACAATATTAAATATTAAACTATTCATGTGACATAATCATTAAAATACTACTTTACATTAATAATCTAGATCATAATTAACACGTAACAAATAATAAAATGATTATCAACCCTAAATGTTCAATTACTATTATTAATATATTTTTCTTTGGTTATAATTTTTTAGTCGCTACTATTACTTACAGCAATTTGATTAATTAAGTTGTTCAATTAAATTATATAAAATAATTTGAATTATTTTAATTCATAAATATTAGTAATACCATTATTTTAAATTATTTGACTCTATAAAGTTTCGAACTTTATTTATTTCCATTATGCCATTTAAGTTCGACGCGAGTGATTGCTACCCCAATATAATTTAATAACCCATGTTCTATATTACTAACTCGTTATTAAAATAATCACTTTATTTACCTAATATTAAATTTAATATGGTAAAGGTAACATCTTTATTTATTAATTACTTATAACTGTCCGATTTAATTTGATCGCTTTTATTATGCCGATTAATTATCGACACTTTATCATTACCGTATTTTTATTACTTATGTCCATTTCGACTTCGTCAAATAATTAATTAGTTTAGTAACTTTACCCTATAACCCGTTAAAATAATTATTTTTAAAGATTTATTGAAGAGTTTGTATTATTTTTAACTCGAGTCGGTATCGCGTCCAACCAGTATTTACAGAGTTGCCACTGCCCTTCTTCTTCTTCTCTGGCATGCTTTGTTCTCGACTCCAGGCGTGCTCCAGCTGCCGCCGCTGCCGACCACCTCCGGCCGCCATCAATCATTGTCGACCAGCCCTGCCCTGCCCTTGCAGTGTTGCCCCGGCCAACTCCGGCCATCTTCCAGCCACGGCGACTCCCGCATCCCCTTCCCTAGCGGCGCACTCGCATCGGCAATTCCACTGCTGGCGAGCGTCGCCACCTCATCTGTGGTGGTCGCCTCGTTACCCTCGACCACCTATCTACCTTCCCCGGCCATATTGGAACCCGTCGCCACCCAGGACGACCGGATTTCTTCCCTCACTGCCGTCGCCTATTTTTGCCATCGCTACTGTTTTTGGCCATTTACCACCCCAGGCGAGATCAAGCCCTACACTGATCGACGAAGAGGGTAGGATCATCTTCCGACGTCGGAACAACCCTCACCACCATTTCCGGCGACTTTGCCTGTGCCTCCCCATCTCGCCGAAACAGGGGACTTGTCGGCCGAATTAAAGTTTAATTTTTGTTTGGTTTCTTTTTTTTTGTTGATTTTAAACTTTGATCCTCACGATTATAAAGTTTATTGGTAAAATGTGCATGCAAAGAAAATTAAGAAGGAGATAGGAAGGTATTCCCTAAGCAGGGAAGGAGCACACGCCGGCAAGGAAGGAGAGAGAAATCGTAGATTCGACTTCGTCATAATCGTTCCGCTAGACAACCCGGCCGTCTGGTGGATTGAGCCTATGAATACTGTTTCGCTACCATTACTAGACTTCGCCTACTCGTCCCTGCCATGCAGATTCATCAGCTTCTCACTCTAACGGTCGTCATGCTCATTCAATCTTACTTTGGGTTGGCCTCACAGTTCCTGCTGATTCTGGTACGTTGTGAATCTATATTATCCATTGGGTCGCTGATATGTCAATTCGTCTAGCTCACCTGTTTTACTTGCTTGAGGGAGCCCACTAACTTGCGTGATGGTTCTACTGCACAAACGGCTGTTGTGCCTATGGTCAGTCTGGTTGTGTCCATGGTTGGTGGTTGTGCACACACGGTCGTGCGATTGTGCTCTATGTTGTTGATAACTCTTAAATAGAGTTGGTATTTCGTTTCTAATCCACGCACTAACCTTCATGCCCTGGCATCATTTTCCCTATTGATTTCGCTAAAAATGAGAATTTTCACGAATATAAGTAAAAATAGAAATATTTAGCAATTTTGAGTTCAAATTTTGAATTAATATTATCTTTTGTAAAGAACTGTGAAAATAAAAGAAGTTGGAATCTTAGTCATGTACGCCTCACTTTGAAGGAGGAAGAAGACTTACATGTGGATGGCAGCGACATCTACACCAAATCCTACACTTTTTGACATCTGCACTGAATCCTGTACTTTCTAATTTCTGCAGCAATTATAAAGTTTGCTTCAAAAGTAGGAACTGCCCTAACGCACATGCAAGTGGGTGTCAACTCTGCACACATTAATCCTAAGATGGAACAATTGTGGAAGCTGCCAAGTGGAGGACATTTCTGCACATGTCAGTCCCGCGACTTTACACATTCTTGCCCTTGCTCGCCACCAATGAATAATTCTACCTGAACATGGGTAGGCCACAACTTTGAGCCAATGGTTGAGCACCTTCATAAACAAGTTAGAATCTGTCCACACATGTGGCAATCATCACCTGGACACATACCCCACAAACATTTGCAGTGAGGAAGCTTCATGGAAGATGCTAAAAAGTTACTAGCAATTTGCTAAAAATCTACTTACTCCAAATGTGTTATATATATACATCTTCAGTCACTTGGAAAAGAGCTCCCCTCTTTGGCCACAGCTTCTTCTTCAAGACCATGGAGTCTTTTGAGTTTTATACTATAATGATCTATAGGAGAGAGAAGCTCGAAGAGTTTGTGAAGAAGAAGTCATTGCAATCAAGCTACAAGGAAGCAAGCACATCTGGAGAGAAGATCCGTGTTGGGGCCTCAACAATCTAGATTTGGACTCTCTTTTCTTCTTCATGTCCTTGTGATATTTTCTATTTTGTGCTTAACGACGTTTTATAAATCTCTAATAGGTTAGTCGTTAAAGATTTAGGGTGTATGATGGATCTTTGTTGATATATAATATTTCTTATTTGTGCTATCTTGTTGCACTAATTCTGAGTTGATTGTTTCATGTTTATACTTAATGCTTCAAAAAAATAGCTAATTTTTGCATAATTAAGAGATTCAGTTGAGATCTATTGGTCGACAGGCTGATGGTATTCATGGGTGAAGTAATCTATTCATGGATGCATTAGAGTCATAGATATCCACATAAGGGAGTTTATCCTAATGCACCACCCTAGTCTTGTTTGTAGAGGGGTATGAAATGATGCTAGGGAAATAGGTTGTAATAAGATGTAGGATCCTGTTACAATTAAAATCATTTCCCTCAATATCAACTGCAATTAGGTGTAACTTAGACTAACACAACTACCTGTGATACTTATTAACTAAGTGAAATTATTCAGCTCAAGTATATCATTTGATTGAAAAAACTTTATTAGTTTGATTCACAGATTATCAATCTTAGTATATTAGATATTTTTTGTTACCAGTTGTATGCCCTTGCATCAATTGCTTGTCTTGATAGTTTAGATTATTTGCTATTTGTTGTTGTCTTATTTTGTCAACTCTTATTTTCATCACTTTGCTAGTTAAGTAGATAATTAGTTTAACCACTTAGAGTAATAAGTAAGGGCTAAGACATCAAATCCTCATGGGAACAATACTCACTTATCTTCTTCGATACATGCACTTGTGCGATGCATTGATATAACAACAATAGTTGTACCACATATCCACTCTATAAACTCCCTACATGTAACACCCCAAATCCGGTCCACGCTCGTGAACCGAACCGGCATGTTACAAGCCCCAGTTAGGTTAGCTAACCTGAACCTAACTCGCGCGGATCCAATCTCGGCGTCTTAACATGAAGATATTACTCGTCATGCATGGATGAATGCACAAAATCCTAACATGATACTACATGGATGACATGCAAACTAAATTACACATCATTCACTATATAATAACATTATAAACACAATATAATCACTCAATCGACTGACATGTGTGCAAGCGACAATAGTGCTCCTCCGTCCAAACTGGCTCCTCCAACTCGTGATTATCACCTACATATAGTACAAAAACACGTCAGTAACAAGTGTTACTGGTCCGGAAAATAAAATAACTATAACAAGCTGGCTATAAGAGCAAACTCTCATATGAAAGAAAACATCATATACTCCACGTGAAAACTCTGAAGGGCACTACTGAGGAGCCACTAGGCTGCAAACCCGGTAGCATCCAAGACTTACTGATCTACTGCTGCTGATGCTGCTCTCGACATTTTCTTACTTCATTTTCTGGTCTCATATCCTAAAGCCCTCTCCTTACCTCCATATTTCTCCTAGCCTTGAGCACGAAGGCCGAGTACTCTCAGGCAGTCGCCATTAGTACCCTTTGAACCACAAGTCCCGACATGCATTGCATTAAACAGTACCACGTAAACCTCCACGTTCTCCGAGTGTGAGGAACTCAAACATGGAGTTGTCAGGATCCCTCGGAATGGAACAGTCCGCTCACACTAATCCAGAGCCTGCTTTGACTGTCACGGCATCCACTCATGTAGTACGTACAATCGGTTTCTCCATCTCTCGTCTCATTCAAAACGAGAAAACTACATATATATAGGGCTGGGAAGGGATTTATATAATAGGCCCAAAGGCAACTTGTGGTGGATATTGATTTCAAAATCATCCTCGAGGGGTTATTAATCTGGAAATCTGTTTGGCTAGATGACCCGAGTTAAGTGGGATCCAATAAAATGCCACTTAACCCATCCTGCAAATAATAAAATCAAACATACAATATAAGAGAACATAAAACAGAGACGAGTCCTAAACGGACCTGGTAAAAGCTCCAAGAGTGATGCATCAAACTCCTACCTAGGTGGAGAGCTCCTACTCCGTACCCTACACATCAAAACTAAATACTAACGCCCACTAACTAAATGATGCATCAAACTCGTCATATAATCAACACACAACATAATAATCATCCATCACAGTCAACAATCAAATAATCATAAATGTAAGTAATCCTAAGTCATCCTATTCATACCAATTTCATCATGTTTTCAAACTTATGTCGTTATCCATCATCATGTTCCGACTCGATCAACCTCATGAGATCACTTAACCTTCATTCTCAATTAATTGCATCATGCAATCATCATTTCATTCATAGTCATACATTTATCCTGACAACTAACCAATTCTAGCATGCTATGCTGACAATCATCATCAATTTTAAATAATCAAATCGGAGGTAATTATACCTTACGTCGTCGACAATCGAGCGACGACTAGGGTTCTTTCGCGGGTCTCGGAGGTCAATTATACCTCACGCGTTGACTATGCTGACAATCATCGAGTCAATTTTCGATAGGTTCTGGCGGTTTTTCGGCGGCTTCAGTCGTTTTTTGGCACCTTTCCGGCGCATTTTTGGTGGCGTCTACTAGCTGGATAGGGGTCATATTGGATATCATTGGAACCGGCTCGGCGAGCCCGACGAGTCTATGGCATCAACATGGTCGTGGCGGAGGTGGCGGCTCGCCAAAAAATGGAAAAAATAAGACCGGCGGCGAAGGGTAGCTAGATCTGGCCAGCCTGGGCAGCAATGTCCTCCACTCCGGTCAGGGAAGGTCGCCGGATGGTTGAGGGTGTTGAGGCTACAGCTTGATCGTGGCGGTGATGTGAGATGGTGGCCGGGCCTGGTCAGGGCAGAACGGCAACGCCATGGCAGGGCTAGGCAGCGACGCCCGATGGCAGGCGACGACGGCGCCGGCGGTGGCGGCACCAAACAATGGGGCGGCTTGGGTTTGGAAGGGGAAAGTGTCGGGGGAGGAGAAGAAATGGTTGGGTGGCAAACTTGTAAATATTACTTGACTTCGACTCCATTTCGAGTCAAGAATAATAACTAAGTTGTAGAAAATCCTAAAACAAATCCAAAAAAATCAGGAACATTTATAGAAAATAAAACAATCACCGAAACATCGTAATGATATGCTCTAGGACTATCAACCCAACCCAAACTACTAGTACATATATCTGATAACTCATTCTGTTCTGTTGTGTTCATGACATTATCATTATATACTTGGGTACACACGACCCTCATAGCTCATACATGCGACTGGCATTGGCTCAGTACACATGTTTTGAAACTGACTCGACTCGAAAAATAGCGATCGAACCGACCGGTTCTAAACATAAAACCCCTGACTTGAATCATGGGTTTTACAATCTTCCCTCCTTATAAAAATTTCGTCCTCAAAATTTCAAACGAAGGAGGTTCTACTGAACTAATACCTAGAAGCTAGATACACACCAGTTGTATCCTCTACTCTTCGATAGCCATGTACCTCTTCACTTACTGTAGCTGCACCGTCATGGTAGGTTCTGCTTGTGATGCTGTCAATATCAACATTTTGTTTCTAAGCTATCTGTGCCTATTCTAACATGACCATCACCATTCACTTCTGTTCTGATCCCTACTACTGTCTGTGCCTATTCTTACATTACCATCATCATGCTCTTCTGTTCTGATCCCTATTGCTAACTCGGCGGGAAACCTAGGTCACCCTAAGGGCCTACTGGGTTGGTCAAGAAGATACTCTAGAGTATCACAAGGTTCTAATCTGAGCTATGTGTGGGAAAACTACATCGAGGGCAAGACCTACCTGCTAGCATCTACCCATGTCCCTCTAATCCTCATCTGTGAAAAATCACTTACATGTACTCTCAGGAAACTCTATTCCTAAGTCCTACAACTAACCTAAAGTATGCTATAAGTCTCCTTCTAGGTCGAGTGTATAAACTAATGAGCTGCATGGCTCACTGTCGCCAGATCTAGATCCAACTCTCAGGTGTCCCTATATAAGGAATTGGACTACTCACTGGGTCATAGTTGACTCGGTCCTGAGTCGAGTATCTCACTCCGTCTCTATAAGAGAACAAGGATAGATGATATGACTCTCACTGCATACTACGGCTCAGGTGACTATCTATACAACCACTAACTACTGCTGAAAGGAGGCGAGAACACCTGTACATACACAGTGTGTCTCAAGGAGTATGATAACATACTCTGCATGGTCTGTAGAGCCTGCATCTGGCCTGTGGCATGTGCTCTGGTCAATGTATACTCATCTCAATCATCTGGGTAAACTGAAGGTAGAACTGATACATACAAAGGGGTGAGTGGAAATTCTCAAGTGAAAACTCCACTCTATCTAACATCTTTGGGTTATAGGAAAGAAAACTAAATCTCGTGGAAATCTAGTCACACTGCTCAAGAACTCTCGATAGGTGACATCTCATCCTCACATGTGGTATCTGACTCCAGGTTAATGGGGGAACTCCACTAAGCTAAGAAAAATCTGCCACATAGGTATGTCACTCTGATTTGTAATAAGGTCAGGGTATCATACAAGTGGTAGGGGAGATGGAATCCCTATGTAGCATACTGGGTTACCAAAATATTGGTAAGTCTATGGACTTTTCTCTAAAATCACCATGATTCACTATGCCACAAGTGATCAGGCTGTGGAACAATCAATCAATGACGAACCTCAAAAACAGCTCCTATGTGGCTCTAGTTCAATCAGCTAATAGTATACACATGTTTCTTGGACACCGTACTAGTCACGCACATCTAAACGGGTGGGGTTCAAATGACCAAAAGAACCACTGTCTCCCCTCAAGTCTACGGGGACTCATAATGAGGTTCGACACATGTCTCATCCGCTCTTCAGTGGTGTGTGACTTGTCGTCCCGTACTATAAAACCTGTGACTCGAGTCAGGGTTTTACGTTACCGAACCAGTCGGTTCAACCGTTGGTTCGAGTCGAGTCAGTTTCATGAACCGCGTGC
>JAURVB010013660.1:0-26261 GCA_033002965.1 Piper betle | reverse complement strand
CGTCAGCACATGATCCAAACCCCTCTGGATTAGGCACGTATGGTTGGACAACTTGAGCCTAGTTGTTAGCAGCCAAGATATGTTAGAGATAGTAGAGTGGATTTATGATGTATATGATCCAGATCAGAATTTAGCATCTAGATAGAATTTAGCCTAGTTGTTCACGTGGAGTATATGTTGTTTTCTTTCATATGAGAGTTTGCTCTCATAGCCAGCTTGTTATAGTTATTTTCTTTTCGGACCAGTAACGCTTGTTACTGATGTTTTTCTTATATATATGCAGGTGATAAGCACGAGATGGATGTGCCGGCCAGGACGGAGGAGCAATAAGGTCTTCTGCACACACAAATGTTAGATTTCTGAATGTTTAATATTGTATTATTATGTTATTATATTGAGAATGACATGATAAAATGTTTGAGCATGATGATATGATGTGAATGAAATGCTAAGACACGATAACAGAATGCAAAATATGATCAGAGTTGAGCAGCGAAAGCGTAGTGGGTTGAGACCCAAGCTTCAATATGAATACGTTATAAATGAGATTCTGTGTGATTGTTAATGCATGCCGATATATTTGTATATATATTATTCTGACAGGGTGGGCCCATAATTACACTTTAGGGGAGACTCTGTCAGTTTTACTTCAGAATTTTCATCGATTTTGCTCGTAATTGTGATGGTGTGAAATTTAATTTGCATATCATTTATGTAGTACCATGTTAGGATTTTGTGCATGCATTCATTCATGATGGATCGTATCTTCGTCTTAAGACGCCGAGATTAGATCGACATGAGTTAGGTTCGGGTTAGCCGACCTAACCGGGGCCTGTAACATGCCGGTTCGGTTCACGAGCGTGAACCGGATTTGGGGTGTTACATATTTCTCTCCTCATTTGACGGTGGTCAATGGGCGGTTGACAATAATGCATCAAATTCGAAGAGTGTTTGACAATGGTGGAAAGTATAAAATTTTTCAAGGTATTTCTTTTGGTCGGGAAGGGGAGAATTGTTGAAGATATTCCCTTCTATGAGAAAGCATTCAATTAGATGAGAAATTGTGACGACATGAAGATAATTTAAGAGGTACGAAGAATTCGAGGAGAATTGTAAAATACAAAAAGAGACTCATTCGTGAGGATTCCAATGTTGTTTGGAGTTGGTTCTTCATTTGCAAGAGGTATTATGTATCTCTGGTTTATAAATATGTAATTACACATATGTAATAGGTGTGTTTTCCCTTTGGGAAGGTCCATGGAGTGTTCTACTTAGGGGAGACATGGGGGGTTACAGATCTAGACAGAGTCATAATTGGTAGTGCATGTGAGAGAGAAGAGAAATTATTCATTGTGAGGAGAAAATGTAACTTCGGGTTCTTTGACAATATCAACATTTGTTAATTTTTTACCTATCTCCACCTTTTGTCTATGATTTGTAATTGAGAGTATTATTACTCATTGTGGTGGAGTGTTCCACATTTGGGTATAAATTTTTTCATGTATTGGGTGAAATTTTTTATATTTGAGTAGTCTTTTCTACATGTATTAGAGTAGAGTTTTTCACATACATTTGAGTAATTTTACTCATATATGAGAGTGAGTTAAGTCATGGTTTGTAGGAGTTTTGGAGAATTTTTTCTTCACTCAAGTTGAAGTGGTGGTCATAATCGGGGTCTTGAGATTGATCAATTTTTCTTTTGAGGTGTATATTAATTTCTCAATTTAGCTTGTATTATTTTTTTGAAAGTTGTATTTTTCAGATCTTCTTATTGCTCTTATTTGTATTAAGAGACTTTTCTTAATTTGTATTAGGTATTTGATTGTAAAAGATTTTCTTAATTAAAATTGATCAAGTTGGTTTTTTTCTAATTTAGAGGAAAGTTTCCATTTATTTTTTATCTTGGTGTATTTTATTTCTTTTTATATTTATTTTTATTTCATCTTGGGGGGAAATATTTTTTAATTGATTCCACTGGAGAGCCTATTTCCCAACATCTAGTCCCCATTATTTCGCAACATCTAGTCCCCATTATAGGCGAATAAAAATGATGAGTCACGAGTACTTGTTTGATCTAATAAATTAACTTCTACATTATGGTTAAATTTTCATCAAGAACAACTCTCTTTTTTAAGTCAAAAGGTTGTGCCACTGAAATTGTATAATCAAACGTTGAGTGCTTTCAAATCTAATAAAACATAAATGAACTCTTGAAACTACATCTATCTTGTGAAATTCCCAACAAAATTTTTTATGAATATCTTACCAATTAGTGCGATTTAAATGTTAATATTAGTTTGCTTTATTGTGAAATTTTTTACAGAATAATATTTATTATACAATATTTCGTGTTGTGTAATGGCTAGCTTTGAGATGGATTCTAATTAAAAAAATCAAATTTTCATAAAATAAAGTACAATAATTTGATATCTTAAACGATAGGCTATATAAAAAGTAGATTCCAATCGTGAAGATAAATTATAATGATTTAATTTAGTTTGAAATTTTATTATCTCTTGAATGATTGAATCGTGTGAGTCCTAGTTTCACAACTCGAGATATGACATTCATTTTAAAAAAAAGATGGGATGTTTATTAAAGAATTTATGTGTGTGTATATATATATATATTCAAATAATGTATGGTCAAGGAATAACTGTTGATGGATTTGGGCCCCTTAGACGATGAGCCCACCGCTTATGAACTTTCTGGCCCATTTGCGGCCCGCTTAAGTTTCGTGTCTTGGACGTCGACTTGTTAACTTCTCTCTCTCTAGCCTACTTAAATTAAGTTGAGGGCAAAAGACAAATAATTAACGTCAATCTAACTGTTTATACTTTTTTTTATTAAATTCAGAAAAATTAGGTGAATACTTTGGCATGGTATATATATATATATATATATATATATATATATATATATATATATACATATAGTTTTAAATAATGTATGACATTATTGGGTTGCACTCAATATATCATATACTATCATCAACTCATTGCTAAGTATAAGACTAACTCTATATGATGAATGATCGTAGTGTATGCTCACATCAATAATAAGGTCATAATAAAGGGTAATGCTAAACAAATGTATAACTAAACACTTGACACGTAAAATGAGGCTCATATAGGTAATAAATAAATAAATAAATAAAATAAGTCAAATAATATATATATATATATATATATATATATAAGTAACATCAAGAAAAGTAATAAATAATAAGTAACAATAGTAATATAAATAACATTAACTAAATATACAACTAAATGTGAGTAAATATTAATGCATACATGATTGAGTAAATTGATAAATAAATAAATAAGTTACTAATTGAATAAATAATTAATAAAAATTAATCATGAATAATATTAATATAAATATTAAATATACGAATATACAACTAAACATGTATAATGAATAACGTGAGTGAGCAAATAAATAATAATTAATAAATTAATTAAATTAATAATATAAACATGAACAAAAATAATATCAATAAATAAATACATCATTAATAATAATAAATAATTATAAAATTATTCATCATAATCAACAAATATATAAATAACAAGAAATAAATAATGATGAATAAATAAATAAAAATATTCATAATATCAAAACATGTTAAATAATGTGAATATGCATCTAAATTAATGTAGGGAGTCTCGAATTACCAAAAATAATTGAAAAATGGTAAAAAATGGCTAATAAAAGTAATCGAGTCAACTAGGCTAAACCATACCAAGTCAAATGGGCTCATGAGGACCGGGTCAGGACGATTTAAGTCAATCTGGATTAACTAAGCAAGTAAGTTGGGTTAGTTGGACGAACATGGTCATAGACACTGGCAAACCAAGTCGAACACTGGCATGAACAAGTAGATGCAAATCTCCAACACTAGCATGAACAACATAGGTAAACAGGCCCAACAGTGGCCGGCGTGCTCATCACCGAAAATCTCCAACAATGGTGTGCCCTAGGTCACTGCTGGTCCCGATTGATAGCCCATGCAGTAGGGAGCATGTTGCTGGTGGTGACTGACATAGTTTAGCTAGCGAGTGGGCACAAAATGATTGGAAAGGGATGAAAACACCGCTAGGGTAGGTGGATTCATCGGCAACGATTCTGGTGGCAATAGTCGACGGGGCTACTCAAAATGTTAGTTGTTGAGTGAGAAATGTGTTTGGGTTGTCAGATCAGCTAGAGGTGGTTTGCCGGAGTTGGTAAATGCCCCGAAAGCAACAACAGCGGTGGAAAATCGGTGAGAAAAACAGTTCTGCCTGCGGCTAGTACAGCGGGCCAAAGACTTGTAGACAACAACCCAAAGTGGGGGTGACTCTAAAGGGCAAAAAATCATCCCAAAATAATGGGAGAAATTCTTGAAAAATGGGTCACCAAGACTTACTGTGTACCACCCAAATCTTGCCATGTGATGAGATCTAGTCGAATGACAATTTGTGGGCCCAATGGGGTCCACTTAGGGTATATAATATATATATATATATATATATATATATATATATATATTGCCGACAAAAGTCAAAATTGACTCGAGGCCTTTAAGTAGTTTTACAGATGGAAACTAAGGGAAGAAAGTTAAATAGGTCTCCAAAACTTAAACTCAATCGGGCAAAGATCTAAAACTCAAATCAAATTGGGCCCACAAGGGCAATCTAATAATTTGAAATCCAAAAATGCATGTAAATGAGATACCTTGAAAAACCCTTAACTATTACTACTATAATATTATTGAAACTATCATCTATATATTAAGCATACTCAACGATTAAAAGTTGGTTTGGCTTGAACTGACTCAATATTGGCCTGAGCAGAGCAAAGTAACAAGTGGGTAAAACCTTAACCCGAAGATGAATTTTTACATTCGCTAACCATAATTTCTTTTAAAAATAATAATAAATCTTTTACGGTAGAAAGTCACAATTTTAAACCCAATTAACCTCAACTTCTAACTTCCCACTAATAAGAGTTCGCTTAAATATCTTGAAAAATATATATTAAAAATAAAATAATTATAGTTTATCTTTTCATTCAAATATAATATATCTTTAAAGTTAATCACAATTTATAATATTAAATTACTACAATATATTTCATTATTGAATATGAATTTATGTATTAAATTAAAATTTATTTATTATAGGTTGTGCATGACGTGATATCTTACATAGAATTAATAAAAGGGAACTTAATACTGGCTTGAAATTAAAAGTGCGAGAATAAGCAAATCAAAATAGAAGAAATTTATAATAAAATCTTGCTATTCTCAATTTCTCAAAAAGAAAAAGAAAAATACCTTTCATTGTATAAGGTCACGAGTCAAACCCCACTAACTTCAAAGTTCTAATTCTCTTGAAAACAATATAATAAAAAGATCAAATAATTATAATTCATTCTTCATTCAAATAATATGTATTTTTAAAATCAATCATAATTTATATCTAAAATATTAAATTATTATAATTTATCTAATTATTCAATTAGAATTTATGTATAAAATTAAAATTTATCTTGTATAGTTCACACAGACACGATAACTTGCTTAGTTTTTATAATTCAGTGCGAGAAAGAGATTTTTAGATAAAAAAACACATTATAGATTTTTGTGCTCCTGACAACGAAAACATTTGAAGACGAATACAATCTAAAACTCTTTTTAGCCCTCAAAGACTTAGTTCATGAGGCTAAGAAATCTCATTGGCCCAAGAAGGTAGTTAAAAAATGTCTACGCATGCCTCACGTGTAATTGAAGTAATATATAATTGAAAGAGAGCACTTAGAATATAGCGATGCGTTTTAACATGCAGTTTATTTAACCAATAAATCACCTCATGGTCAGTAATAAACTCTCTCAAACTTATAAAATGAGTTGTAGCTAACTATTGTCATCAACCAATACAAATATAAAAACAAAACCATCATTCAAGAAAACTACCGCCATTAAATTATCATTTTCTTAAATTTAGTACGTACGAATTATGGACCGCAGCATTATATATTTGTACCTTAACCCTACAACATGAAATATTTATAGGCTGGTGGTTCACTTTCTCAAACCACACAAGCATGCATGCTATCTGAACAAAAAAATTTTAAAAAATCGATTAAAATGCTCAAATGTAACTAGCATTATACAACTAAATTATTGATGTTATGACGTCATTTGTGAAATGTGATTGGATGTTATATAAATAAGATTAGCATCGCTACAAAAATATGATTTTTCTCCACGTCTTCTCTATGCTAATTTTTGTTGTGGAAAAAAATTCTAATTTTTTTATATTTGAAAATATTTTATAGCGAGTGCATGTTAATATATAACTTTTCTCCACCGTAAAAAAATATTTTTTAATTTTAAAAATCATGGAGAAAAAGTAGGGTGGAGAAAATTTTCTCCATGTTTCTTGATCTGAAGAAAAGGTTAAAAATTATTATATATTCATTGTCAAATATTTTCAAATATAAAAAAAATTAGCCTTTTCTCCACTCCAAAAATTGGTGTGTAGAAAAAGTACAGAAAAATAACATTTTTTTCTAACCTAATTTTTTAAAACGCGGAAAAAAACTATTTTTTTTGTAGTGCAAGGACATAGTATTTACGGTAAAATTATCAATGTGGCCATATATAGATGCCCAATCATATGCTGTAATACAATACCCCGAGTAATTTTGTAATTATAAGGACATATATATATATATTCTATGATAAGGACTTTCGGTGGAATCATATTTTTTGTGTTTTTAATCATGTTTATAAATTAATTAAGGCATTTGGAAAGCTAAGCTTGGTATATTAAAAGAAATAATTTAATTTGATTTGTAACCTTGTAATGCAAAAGTGATGGAGGTCGGGGACTAAAAATAACTAAGATGGAGGTATTTATTTATAAGGATATGAATTTTCATGAATATTTATAGCTGGCTAGAATTTATCATTGAGTGAGATGACAAAATATAATCTAATATAATGCCTGAATCCATTTTGTAGATAATAAAGTAGAGAGGATTATTATTTGAACACCTTTAAAATCATAAATTAAAAACTCGGGTTTCAAACTCGACTCGACAAGGCCATAGTCCAAGCTGACTCAAAATTTATATTATTTTTTGTAATTTAGCATGTCAAAAACCAAGTGAAATTAGTATATATTGTTTTTTTCATATTTGAAATTGATAAACATATGATTTAAATTATTTTAAAAAATATTTTAATTAGATTAAAAAATAATATATTTTTGATAATTTTTATTACATCATAAAATAAGTCATCCATGGAGTTACTTTGACTTCGTAAACTAGGAAGTGGAGTTTACTAGTAAAATTTTTAGAAGCTATGACTAGGATGTACCATGAAAATTCATGTAAAATTAAAATGCTAATGGTAATATATATTAACATGAAAAAGCATGTCATACACAAATGATTAATGAAAGGCCACCTATCCTCACTTATATGAAGCAATCTATGATTGAGTGATGTCAAATTGTAGTTGCAAGTAACAATATTGTCCTTTTGGTAA
The DNA here is from genome assembly GCA_033002965.1 of Piper betle. Taxonomy (NCBI): domain Eukaryota; kingdom Viridiplantae; phylum Streptophyta; class Magnoliopsida; order Piperales; family Piperaceae; genus Piper; species Piper betle. Next base: position 18,718 of record JAURVB010013660.1, on the reverse strand, counting down.
AGGTTGGTGGAGAGCCAAAGACAAGCGAAAGATAGTCATAAAGCCCCTTAGTTACAGGAGCTTAATAAAAGGGTTATATGTTCACAGGCAGAGAGCATCTTAGGCACGCCACTTGCACCCCTCCTTTTCTCATCTCTTTGAACCTTTTCTTCTCAACCTACCAAACTCCCTACCTATATGTCCCTCACTTTCCCCTTTCAACTCAACCCAACAGCCATCACTCTCTCAGCTCACCTTCTCTTTCCTTCTCCTTCTCTTGTCACTAGCCTTCCTGTGGTACTATGGGCTTCCCTTCCATCTGCTATGACATTGTCATGCCAAAGCCCTTGGATGACCTGCTAGGCCTGTGGAATTACTTCAAGTCCATGTTCAGGTTGGCCCTCTTTCACCTGGGCCTCTTTGATCCAACTGACTGGTCTGGTTCCTACGATATTATTGCGCGCGTGCCGCCCGGAGGCTTACGTCGCAGGTATCTTCCCTTCCGCTGCTGTCGACTACGGCAGACACAATCAAGGAGAAACTCCCTGTTGTGCCCTTTGCTGAGATAGCAGCGAAAGGGAAAAATGATGATCATGATGATGATGCGCATGCCTGTGCCATCTGCCTTAGCTGCCTAAAGTGGCACCACCAGGTCAGAAAGCTGTGCAACTGCAAGCATGTGTTCCATGTGCGTTGTTTGGATAGGTGGGTGGATCTGGGTCAGGTGACGTGCCCACTATGCAGATCTGTGTTGATACCCCAAAAGGAGAAGGATTGCAAAACTGGGAGGGAGTCATGGGTGGTGGAAAGGATTTCCTACATGTTTGGAGAAGATCTGCTGGTCAGATACTAAAGGTATAGCATGGTGGTTGAAGTCACTCTCCATTTTCATACATAGATAGAAGCCTATGAAGTGAATCGTGGTTTTGTTTCTGTGAGACGAAACAAGGAATTCTACTTTGTAGGGAAAGAGGAGGATTGGTGTAAATAGTTTGAATTTCTTTTTAAATTTTCTTTCTTTCTAACTTACTCTGTAAACATATATATCAAGTTTTCGTAGCAAAGATATGAGTAAATGGGAGTGCACCTATTTTCGATTCATGTTTTTCACTCTCAAGGGTGAAAATTTTGGGCACCAAACGCAAGCATGAAGCTCATCCAATTCATTAAAAGGGCAAGATCTAAAGATTAAAGCTAATAGTTTGGCTTTATGCCATTCTTTATGTTCTTAATCTTGCCACAGCAGTGGGCAATAGCTCATACTTAAACTTGAATGATATTGACATTATAGTAGTTTAATTTAAGGACCAAGCATATTATCTTGCAAGTTCCTCTCTAGCTATCCAAGTCTCAATCTCTAAAAGGTGGGCGGCTCAAACTAGTACTTCTCCTACCATGTGAATTGTGCAGTTTGCTTCTCCTTCCATGTGAATTGTGCAGCTTGATGAATAGTGTTTTGAACTGTTCATGACATAGCAATCAAAGGATTTAACAGCTGTCTGCTAGCAATGAGCACGTTTTCCTTTCCTTTTTCCTCTATGATGTTGTCGACGGCGCTGTATCATTGCATTCTCAATTTTGGCCACAAAAACGAGGCGACACTCGCTTGAATCGCAGCCTACTTTTTAATCCTGCTTTGCATAATATATAATTGATATTGCATTCTCAATATTGAGGGGTTTTCTTCATTCCGTTATGGATATAATTGAGTGGTGACCGACGCATGTTTCAGTTAACTTCTAATTTAATCTTCCCTTTATGATATTTTATTCCTTTATTTCTTTAATTGACATTTTAATTATAATTTTTCAAGTGCATGAAAATTCATTTCCAATTGAGAGATTACGCTAGCTGTTGTCTAATTTTTTCATTTTGTTAAACATATAATTATGGTGTGATCAACACATGATTCGGTTCATCATTTCTAATTTAATTATCACCTCTTTATAACGAAGTACCCGTTTTTTAATTTGTTTTCATTTTAATTATTTGTTCTGTGATTGGAATTTTAATTTCAATCATGCTGCTCTTATTTAAGGTTGACTCAAATCACGATCCTTCAATTAAAATTTTAGTTCAGTAACCTATTATTTAGTTCAATTAGATTGTGATTAAAAGATCTAATTAATTAATATGTGGATTGTGATAACAATCCGTTCTGCTTTTTCTTTGGGTTTAGTTCTGAATTTGTATATCTTGATTTTATATTATATCTAATTCTTATTTTGTAGCTCCGTGGGAGTCATAAATTGAATTTAACTCATAATGATCACATATTAAAGAATGACTCTCGTTATCAAATGATTAAACAACCGGGATCTATTTACTCACAATACTTAACCCACATTCATAAAAATTATCTAAAGAATCCTAATTATTCATTATTCTCTCATTTTTAGATTCTTTTGAAAAAAATAATCTGTAGAAGAAATGGTATATTAAGACAAAAAATAAATTCCAACATCAAAAGAGCGATTAGATTGCAAAATTAAGGGGGTTAATCCATATCTTTCCCAATGGATCAAGAATCTTTTGTTACAATAAAATCATAAGTGATGAGGATTATTAAGGAATCAAGAAAGTAGACCAATATAATAGAATATTGTATTTGACATAAAAAATAGTTAAAAAATAATATGGTTATAAGTAATGGTAGTAAATTAAAGCATTCATAGATAGTTTGACGTGTCTAATTTCTTAATGCTATCTTAAATAATTTCAATTTTATTTATGTATTTTATAAGATTCTAAAAAATTAATTTTAAATCAAATATTTGTTTATAAAATCCTGTATATTAGTAAAGATGTGCCTATAAACAACATTTGAAAGAACAACTTTTGGCCTCCTAAGTTATAATCAAGTCAATTTTATTACAAACAGCATCAAAACCGACCAGAGACCGGATTGAACGGTTGGCTAGGCTGGACTAAATTAGGTTTAGGCAATAGCCATGGACCAAGGAAACGGACATCTCTAGTCATGGCTCTAACTTTCCGCTAGTTTATCGTTTTTCAGCATGGCCTCCGTTTTTAGTCTGTTAAAACATGGTCTGAACCAACCTGACCCATGATTAACCTTTAACCCAAACTAACCATCTTACTCTCAGGTACAAAATGGATCCTAGGAGCAAAAGAAGTCAATTTTAATAATCTCCATCACTTTCACCCGTAAATGTAATATATTAAAATTTTGACTCTCATGTTTAAATAATAATAAATTTGTGTCCTTGGTGTGGGCAAGTGTCTCTGATCGTACTGTTAAATATAATATATTAAATTTGTCACCGTCATATTTAAATAATAATAAATATTTGTCACCGATGTGGGCAACTTGTCTTTGTTCATAACATTAATATATTAAATTTGTCACTCATATTTAAATAATAATAAATTTTGGTCCCGGTGTGGGTAACTGTCTCTGTTCATAATGTTAGACCGAATTGGTCGGTCACATTCAATATTTTACAGGGTGCCACGAATTTTTAGTGGCAAATTGATGTTTATGGACTCCATCAATATGGAGGACAGAAGAGCAATGGTAATGGCCCCTTTCCTTCCATGCGTAGGAACTAGGAAGATTTTATTCTTGTGTATATGTTCCCAAAGACAATCTCCCAACTTGGGCAGGTATCTTAATATTTGTCACGGCGAACATCTTTTAATTCCCTTTTGTTTCTAATTCTTCTCTTTAATTTTTTGGAACAAACTATCTCAGAATGGTATCGTATTTACCGGGCTCCATTTTGGATTAAGTAGGTATATATATATATATGAAAAGGAAACAATTCTCCAGGTGCACTTCATCACGAGCACCAGGAGGGCCAGGGTTTTGTTCCTCCATACATCGTTCTGAATAACCTGCTGCAAGTCCGTCACAAAAGCCGTCTGCGCACTCCACTCCTCCACCGCATTGTCGGCCACCCGTAGCTTGATCATCAGCTCCAACAGCCAGAGCAGGGGGGCGGGGGCAAGGCAAGGGATGCGGTGGGGTGAGGGACTCGGCAAGGCATGGGGGGCGAAGGCCGTGCCGGTGGGAGGGGCAAAGGCCGGTAGGGGGTGGGGGGAGGGGTAGAGCTGGTGGGGGGCGGCCTTATTGTTTTTGAAAAAGTGGGGGGAATGTTCAGGTGTTGGATTTTATCCAATGGCCAGAAGATGGCTGTACTACAATAGAACCTCCCCATTCTTTTATATATATATATATATATATATATATATGGGGAAGGCTGATGGAGAAAGGGCGGCTATCGTGATTTATCTGGGACAATTGGAGAAGATGATGCAATTACAAAATTGCCATTCAAAGACCTGGGCTTGGTTTTGCTTCTAATCACAAGGCAAGTGGGCTCCCAAGGAAGCCCACTGAATTGAATATTGTGTATATTAATAAAATTCATGATTATTTTAAAATATTTAATAAAAGAAAATTAAAAATTGGCATAAAAGGAAATCCCAAACTAAAATCCCCATTTTCAAATTAAACTACTTGAGAATTCTCAAAGTTATATAGTGGGGTAATGATGTTTCATAGTACTTAAATTGATAATACTAATGATTTCATGGCAATTATGAAAAGTTAGAGTTAGACATCTATTGTATGTTTGAAGATAATTAACTAAAATCATTAGGATTATTAATAACCTACTTAAAAAACATCATTAACCATATAGTCTTAACACGTTTATTGCCACTTGAATAAATTAATAATCAACTTCATTTAATATATTTGAGAATTCTAATTTAAGAAAAATTAATATATATGTATATATAAGTTATCTTTCTAATTAGATGTGGAGCCAAGGGTAAGAAAAGACATCATGCAAGTCAAAATTAAATAGACGAAAAAAATCCCCAATCTTTGTTAAATAAGTGATGGGTAATAATAGATTTTTTAAGGTTAATATTTCGGAGTCTAGAGATAAATTTTGCTTCGCTGGGAGAGTTTGGTTTTTTATTTTAATTTTGAGTCAAGCTTTGTAGCATTTGATTTTATTTCAGTTTGAATTGAATTTTCAAACCATTCAATTTATATTTACTAATACTCATTTTTATAACATACCAACATTCCATGTCTTGATAATAAAGTAACGGTATACTATATTATGGTCATAGCAATAACAGATTAACCTTGTTTCTGGCTTATAAATATAGGCGTAGCTTACGATCATTCGGTTTAAAATATGTTTTTTGGAGCTCAATTGAAAATAGAATAGGTATTTCTTTGGAGTTCGATCCACTAATAAAATTGAGCTTATTTTAAGCAGTAATTAACTATTGCTGTTTGACCCACATTGCAATATGCTTAATCTTAAGTAGCTACCATGCTTTGTTGTTTATGCTTCATAAAAAATGAAAAAAGAAAAAGAAAAGAAAAGAAAAAAAGATGGTGTTGGAGCAAATTAACTGCATCCCTAATGAAAGAGCTGAAAATCCCTCTGGTAAAGTATTGAGCATGTTACAGCACTTTCTAACTTGCATTTCATTCAGATTCGCGTAGTAACTTTGATATAGAACTTAATTTGGTCAACTTGGTAATAATTCCTATGTTACAAAATGGAGCATTCAAATATTGCATTAATAAGAAGATTTATTTATTTTTCTAAACAATGCAAATAATAAGAGAGATGATCTTGCTGTGTCGAGTCTTTTGCATGAACGGCCATTACACGTTGTTAAAAGCCTCCACCATTGGCAGACATTGAAATTGAAAGATGGCAGCTTTTATTTTTCATAATCGTTTTAAGAGATTCCCCGCGTTGCTTTTAATTTGGTTTCTTTTGTGGACGAGTAAGAAAAAGCATGGATGACCCACGTCTTGGAATCACTCTTACTAAGCATCCATGCATTTATACGAACCTCTTGGATTGACATGAGCACAATCATCACCTGGTTCTTTTTCTTCACCAATACACACTTCTATCTTGTGTTTCACTTGTTTAAAATTCTTGAAACCATATCTCTGAAACTAGCTGATAGCCGAGGCCACCACTTTTCCCCAGCTTTTCTAGTCCATATCTCTACAATCTTTGTTAAGGCCTAATCATGCAACTAACCTAATTCTTGACTCACAACATGCACCATATTTCTAAAGCTATTATTTCTCCTTTTAACCTTTGGATTCTGATGTTCTTTGCATCTTACTGTTTGAGCTTTTCTGCTCATAAGACCTGGAAGGATCACTACCTTTCCTTGGTATCCTTACCCTTGAGCTTCTTGAATATACTAAGTACTAATCCATCACTAAACTTAGATATGGTCCAATAAGCAAATTAGGAATCTATTAAAAGAAGATGTGGCAAGTCGGGTCTTTATCCACATCAGAAAACTTTATAATGTATAAGCTTGCTGTTCTTACAACATGATAAAATGTAGATCAAAATCAGCAAGGCTTGAACCTTTAGCGTACCGTTATAGATGAGAGCCACCCCACCTTGTGCAAAGAGTCAAAAGACACCCACAAACCATAATTGTTGCTTTCTATGTTCTTACTTAGCCTCGTCTCCTTCTTCTTCTATATATATACATATACACATTTCCCGAGTTCTGCTCACTCACTACATTTCTAACGTACACGTTTCCCTGCAAATGTCTCAGCATCTTATCATCTCTCCCAAACACTGTGCCAAACACGGAGTTCATATAGACAAACTCTACAAAAGATTAGCCTACATCTTTTCCTCCACTGTCCTCTCCATCCTCTTCACCATCTTCCTTGTTTGGATCATCTTGCACCCCTCCAAGCCTCAGTTCTCTCTCAAGGAAGCTAACATCTACCAGCTTGATCTTGCAGGAACCCATCTTCTCAACTCTTCCATACAGGCCACTTTGGTGACCAAGAATCCTAATAAGAAGGTTGGGGTGTATTATGACCGGCTTCAAGCTTATGTTTCCTATAAGGACCAACAGATAACAGCATATGTTTTGCTACCTGGTTTTTACCAAGGGCATGAGGACACAAACCTTATATCGGCATCACTGATTGGAAATTGGGTTCCTGTTGCTGCTACTTTTGGATATGAGGTAAGCCATGATCAGGTTATTGGGAAGATGGTAATGAACCTCAAGATGAATGGTAGGCTTAGGTGGAAGGTGGGAACTTGGCTCTCCAACCATTACCATTTCAATGTTGATTGTGTTGCAGTTCTGGAATTGCGTCCAAACTCTCTGATCACTCCTCTCAGCACTAAGCAGGGCACTCAGTGTTCTACCAACGTTTGAGCTGCAACAACGTGGCATATAATATTGTTTGTTTAGTTGTACTAATCATGGTTTGTTTTTTTAAGTGCCCATGTTGTGTAGATAATGTTTCTATGATAGTAGTTTTGATTGTCTAATTTCTAGTAAAGACCATGTATCTTAGTTGTTAGCTTGTGTATATAATAAAAACAAACCACTTGAAAGTTTACTTGTAGCAACTTATATGTTGTTGAGGGATACATTGATATGGCTATCATGTGTAGTACCACTTGGGCTGAGGATCACAACTTTAAAACTTTGGTTTTCGGGCCTGTGAAGAGATGGCAGTGGTGATAAGATTCCTGGTGTGACTGATATAAAAAAAGGATGAAGGTAGTATTAGCTGCTTTTGCATACAGAATCTGCTTACGTGCATGTTGTTTCTTTCTTCTACTTTTAATAATTGAGCCGATTGAAATGATGCAACTGAGCAGGGACCTATGATCATCACCTGGTTTTGTAATTGTTGGAAGCATGGAGATGCACCTTGAATACAACATGTAGTCATGACTAATAAAAGAAATCATAATAGAAAGCTAAGAAGCATATTTTTCTGAAGACAATGCAAGGCAACATTGGATGATTCAACTCATGATCTTGAGATTAACAATGCAATATATAGCCTAATGTATTTTTAACATAGTAAAAATAAATTATAAATGGAGAGGGCCATGCATAAATAATCAAATAGAAGGTGTTATTCGTGTTGCATTAAACATCTCTCCTACCAAACACCATTTTTGGAAAGGGTTGTTGAATTGCGACCAGCTTCATAGTAAGTTTTTTTTTGCCAAAGGCCGGGGGAATAGATGGTAACAAATTTATCATGACATTTATAAAGGGAAAAGCCCTGATAAATACCCAAAAAAATTAAAAAAGATCGATAAATTAGAAATTGCCATGTTTTGAATGAGGTTTGATAGGTAGGCGTGGCATCCCGGCAGTGCATTTACCCACGCCAAGTTAGAGGACGAACCTAAAAACATTCCAAATTTTTTTCACTATATTTCAAAATTTATACGTTTAAATTAAACCCAAGCAGAGAACCGAGAATATATCTACACGTCAGCCCTCTATGCGGCTCCAGGGGCAAAGGATTTGCTATAATAAATATTATAATAAATTCGGTGTAATATTTGTATAATTAATTTAATTTTTTTTAGTTAAAAGAGGTTAAAATTTTCATCACCCTCAATTAAAGAGATTTAATAAATTAAATAAATGTTACATTGAATTTATTATAACAAGCATTACAGCAAATCCCTGACGGTTGCGGGCTCAACGCTGATTTATAAATAAATTTTAATTATCAGGTAAGAGGTCATGTTATGCCCGATATATACTATAAATAAATTTTAATTTTGTAAATAAATTAATATTTTTTAATTTTTATTATATTTTAATTAGTTAAAAATCTCCTATTTTAATTGGAGACTAGTCTTAATTTATTTTTTATTAATAATATATATACACATAAATTTATAATTGGAGACTAGTCTTAAATTTATTTATTTTTATTAATTTTATTTTTATTAATAATAATATATATATACACACCAAATTAGCCATCAACTATTGTCCATCCACATGCATGGAAAATCAATTGCAACCTGTAGAAAAGTAAAATATAAGATTTTTTTTTTTTGAAGAGTTCAAAACAAACATAAATTTTGCAAGACCTGACGAGAAAATAAACCCTGATTAGCAAATGCTGAAAAACCACTCAACAAAGACAACTAATATACTAATAAATACAATAAATAAAATGGCCACCTACATGGATCCCATGCCCTTCAAAAACATCCCTTCTTCAGCTTCCTTTTGCTTCATCGGAATAAAAATCCCAGAAACTTAAAAGATTTTTTAAATTCAATATATATGATTGAAAGGTTTTTTAAATACAATATATATGATTGATCTTGAATTATATCATGCCTCGTTTAGTAAATGCCCAAGTTGTTTCTGTCATTTTCAGGGGCCAAATGTTGGAGTACCTTTAAGGCGTCTATAATAACTTTCCAGTCGTGGGGCCCTTGACGTGACACCCCATGCGGCGTTCGGCACGCCATCGTTGAACGGCGCACCTGTAAAAGTTTGCAGAGGTTTTTTCGCCGTACCGGCGGCAGAGCGGCACTCTCCCTAGCCGCCGGCGATCTCCTTCTCCGGCGCCGGCGACGTCCCGGAGTCGACAACTTTCTCAGAAAGTCACGTGGCTACCGGGCTTGGCGCGTGCTTGATATATCTCTCCGAAAGTCGTCGCCTTTCGACTGATGTATGTAGTTTGGGTTGTATGGTGTGTGGATGGTATGATGAAGTGTTTGATGATGTGGGATCATGGTTGTTAGTTTCTTTTTACATATTTGTAATTAGTAACGAAAATGAAAAAGAAAAATTTGATCTTTGTGGTTGGTTGGCTGATGTATAAGCAAAATTGTTTTTTTCATTTAATTTTAGTTATATTTATTTTTTTAAATATCTCATGTTGATTTGGTTGTTGGTTGATGTAGACATGAATTATTTGTGGTGGTGCATTTGTGTTCCTCATGTGTTGCTGCTTGTGTAAATTGTTTGTGAATGAGTAGTGGTGTAGGTTGGAGTGGATCAGCTGTATAAAGAGGGAGTGTTGTTTGAATTGTAGCTTTGGTAGTTTTTACGGATACGGAATTGAGGAACCAGAAAGACAAACCTACAATTCAAACAACACACTCTCTCTTCACATCCTACAAATTTTGTACAGGGTGATTTATTGGTTGATTTGACAAGTATACTTTCATTTTTGTCGTGTAGTTTGGCTTCTGTGATGGCTAGTTTTTGTCTGGAACATAGTGTAATTCTAAAGAGTTTTACTCTTTCTGTTATTTATATCAGTTGGTTGTTCTTTTTTTAATTACATGGTTTGATCAAATTTTAGTGATTGACCTAAAAATGTCTTTCTTGGATCAGATTTTGGTGGCTTTGTAGATTGCACGGCCTTCATTGATTAAGGACGAGTGAAAGTGGAGGAGGTCTTGGGAAGATTTATTTCTTCTGTGAACGAGGAAAGAGGGTTTTGTCATGGCAACCTCTGTAATTGGTTCTATTCTAAGTCCTCATGTTTTTAGCAGAATGTATACGAGGCAATTGGGAGGTAAAAGCTTTCTTATTAGAAGTACACCTACTAGAACAAAGAAAAGCATTATTCTTTCAGCTGTTCCGTCTGTTCAGTTGCCTAGTGATGGCCCAAGTCAGAGGCAATCGGTAGCTTGGTTTAGAGAGGCATGGATTTTACTAGCTTTGTTTTATGCATGTTTGTTAACTTTTATATGGTTGTCACAGTTTTGTTAATTTTTTTTTTAATGCTACCGTAGGTCATAGAAACTTTGATCAATCGTGTTGATTTGTCGGAAGATGAGGCAGAGAAATCTGTTGACTTTTTGTTGAATGAGGCAGATGAAGCCCTGATAAGTGCTTTCCTTGTTTTATTAACAGCCAAGGGAGAGACATACGAAGAGGTAGGTAATTGGATCTGTAAGCAACCATTCAGTTGTGAGTAAATTTATTGGAAATATTGATATGAAGGATGGATTAAGTTAAATATTTACCCAAGTTGTTTCTATGATAATGAATCTTTTTGGACCCTCTGTTTTGCAGATAGTGGGCATGGCAAGAGCGATGTTTAAATGTTGTAGGAAGGTTGAAGGAGTGAATAATGGAGTTGACATTGTGGGCACGGGTGGCGATGGAGCCAATACAGTGAACATCTCGACTGGGGCTTCTATACTTGCTGCTGCTGCAGGTGTGAATGTGATTAAGGTATAGACCATTTGTTTCCTTGTCCTAAAACTATAATTTTCCTGTGCAACTAATTTCTTCCATGAAAGATTAAAATGATCACCATATGTAGCAAGGAAATCGTTCTAGTTCCTCTGCTTGTGGAAGTGCTGATGTGTTAGAAGCTTTGGGAGTGAATATTGATCTGGATGCAGAGGTTAGTTGCTTCATTCTTGTTACTTGATCATTTTGGTAAGTTAATAGTTTCTGTCTCATATATAGTGTCTAACTTAAAGTAAACTAGGAACTACTCCTCCTTTATTCATTCCTGCTTCATTTGTTTTCTTTGTAATTCATTAGTATGTTTGTGTCAATATCTGAAATGTGTTTCCTTAGAAATGGGTTTGATAAACTTAGTTTTCTTATTTTTTTAAGTTTGTTATTCCAGAGTAGAATTTCTCTTTTTAGAGGTCTGATGGTGGGTTTAAATTTCAAAAATCATTTGGCAAAAAATTCAGCGTTAACTTGTCTTTATTTTAATGTAAAGCAGGAAGTAAAAAAATGTGTACAGGAAGCAGGCATAGGCTTTATGATGTCTCCCAAATACCATCCAGCGATGAAAATTGTTGGTCCAGTGAGGAAAAACTTAAAGTGAAGACAGCATTCAATATATTAGGTCCTATGCTGAATCCAGCACGAGTACCTTTTGCTGTTGTGGGAGTCTACCATGAGAAACTTGTAAGCAACTGTTTGCAATTTTTTAAATTTTTCACCAAATAATGGTTTATTAATTGATGTTAAGTACATAATTTCCTCTGAATAATTTATGATCCTGATGATATCTGTGGGGAACTGTGGACACGAGGAAGGTATGTGTAGACAGTATTGAGTTTGATTTGGAAATTGATTTGGAGGAATTCAAGAAATTTGCAGCAGAATAGAACTCATGTTGACTGTGTTAGATTAAAGTATGACAAATGGTGAGCATTTGGCTTATCATTTCAGAGGATTCTGTTGGTCTTTTTTTTATGCTTGGCTGTGTACTGTTTGATTGTTTTGTACTTTAATGCTACTGCAACTTATGCTACTCCTTTCACCTTATCAAGCACCTGTTTGGCTAGTTTTGTTTTTTGAGGTACAATCTCTGTCTGAATGAGCATGGCATGGTTATTAGAAGTTCAGTGGAAATGCTTAAATGCTGAGAAACCTGTGTATATAAATGACACAAGCAAGTAGTCAAACACTTGCATCCATGTCAACTTCATGCTATGTGCTCTTGCAGATGACTGTAATGTCTAGTTCGATGTTTTTCTTTAAAAACATTATAAGCTAAACTTGACTGACTGCTTTTATAGGTTGTGAAAATGGCCAAAGCATTGCAAAAGTTTGGCATAAAACGTGCCCTAGTAGTTCATTCAGAGGGTTTAGATGAAATGAGTCCTCTTGGTTAGTGGTCTTGTCCTTTTTCCTTTTTTTGAAAGATCCTCAACCAGGGAATATATGACCTAAATTAAGCTTTGGTGATCGTAATAGGCTCTGGATTAGTTCTTGATGTTACTCCCGATAGCATCGAGAAGTTTACCTTTGACCCAAGTATGCTTCGTCTTCTCTCTTTGATTCTGAGATTTACATCTGAGTAATAGTATTTCTATTTTTGGGTAGTAGTTTAGGTACTACTTGATTTTAATTTGCAGTTGATTTTGGCATTCCTCGTTGCACTTTGGAGGACTTGAAAGGTGGTGATCCTCCTTATAATGCGCAAGTTCTGAGGAATGTCCTTGCCGGTGAGAAAGGAGCAATTGCTGATGCTCTCGTGAGTGTCATCCTCCTGTAATACTCGTTCAATTCAATTTTTAATTTTCATTCTGTTGACAGAAGCAATTGACTTTCACTTTTTTCCTCTATGTTTCTTCCTCCATTGTGCAAACAAAGACTCTAAGACAAGAGTCGTGATATTCTCCTTGAATTATTTTTTTGCATATATTTATCGTTTCAATCACATTGTTTGCCTTGCAGATTCTTAATGCTGCAGCTGCACTATTGGTAAGTGGATTGGTAGGCAGCCTTGGTGAAGGAGTAGATCTTGCCCGTGAGACACATCGATCTGGAAAGGCGACGAATACACTTGATTCTTGGATACAAATCTCCAAAGTAAGTGAAAACATACCTACATTTGTTTGACAATCATTTTATGTTCTGAAATAATAAATACGTGTTTTGTTAACTTTTTATTTGGCAATCGTTGCAGGATATCGTAAAAATGCCCGTGGCAAAAGTGTAGAATGAATGATACGAGATCCATGGACCGTGATTTTACAGCATGGACTTTATCTCTTTGTTCTTGTCTGCGGCCTAAATTGGGTTCATTAAGGAATAAGCTTTGAATTATTTGCTGATTTGTTAGTTAATATTAAATATGTGCGTTTATGAGCCAAAGAATAAGAAATTATTTTATGTTTTTTATTTATCAAAAACATGAGAAATAAACAGCGATATAAAAACTCCCGGACTTGGTCTTTCTAGTACCAAGGACTAATATATGGATCTAAGAGTTGCGGAACATATTGTATCTAGTTATGTGCTATACATGTTTTATCTGTATGCATCTGTAATGTTTGTCAAGATAAAGAGTTGCGTCTGCATTTTCCTCTGTTAGTTGAATGAAGTTCTGTTTCTCAGAAAAGAAAAGGGTTGTTAAACATATGCCACGCTTGATACTTTTTTTGTTTTTGTTTTTGTATTATGTTAGAATTTAGTCCACACGACGGATAATCCTTATGTTGGCTGTTGTGATATAATGTGAAAATGGAGTTTTCGCCTTATTTCATGTTTATCACTGTCAATGTACACTGCATTCTTCGCTTTTGCCATCACGACCTATGAAGTATTTATTTCCAAAGTCAGCATGCTGATAAATACTAGATCAGAAACATATGATGTTGCCCATATTCATAATCGAGAGACTTTTTATTGATAATCTAGACATATGGATGGGGTGCATACAAAGGTTGCAGATTTTCTTTCCCACCTCTCCATCTCGGAGAAGTCCGCATAAGGTTGTAAGAACCGAGTAGGCTTCACAGCTATAGGACTCTCACCGCATCCCTTCCATCACTCCATGTGAGACTCCCAAAGTAGTACCATCCTGGCACCGTGTGATTCGAGAAGAAGCTCACACTAAACGATTGCATCTTCACAGACGAGTTGAACGCCAACATGTTTGGCATGACAGACACCTTTACTCCTTGTGGAGCTACTACAGAAGCGTGGTATGTGGAGTTTATAGGCCAACATTAGTGACCACCCTGGATACAGTGATTAATCCATGGAGGTTAGGGATGCTTATGGCAGGAACATTCACGTCTAGCTTGGAAGGCCTCTTTGTTGGGCATACAACAGGTTTCCATGTTAGCCTTTTGAGAGCTGGGTATTTGGATCCGATGGCGCACAGGTATTGAATGTACTGAGACATGCCCATGTCATAAACAAGGCCGGATCTACAGCTTTGTTGGAATTGACAATCCTTCCTCCATAGTCAAAAGCGTTGGCAATTTCTGCTGATTAGCCGAGACGATTGGCTGACCTCATTGGTCTGCGGTAGATGCTGTTGTATATGAAAAGAACTAGATTGGATATAGACAATCATATATGCCATTAATTGCAGAAACATAGATGAAGGATAGCTAGCTCGTTGATTTCTTCGTAGACTATGAATGATTCAATCGATTAAAAATCAGACAAAATGGCAGACAAACCAAAAAAGTAAACATATGGAGGTGAATGCACCTGTGGTGACCAGTGCTGATCTTATATGGTGCACGTAGGGTGCACTGATCTAAGAAGAGCAACAATGCCAACCACACGAGGACATGCCATGGAAGTTACAGACTCAAATCCATAGATAGTAGTGGGTATGACCTTGGTAGTGTTTGTTAATATCACAAATGTGTTGAGTTTATCTCACATCGGTCCCTACAGAGAGTTCTTCAAGTAATGATACGTAAGTTCTATGTGACGAAATAAAGATTGTCAAATGATGATAGTTTTTAAGGCGATGATATGTGAGTAGTTTTGGGCTGTTGATATGTGAGTAGGTTTGAGCTGACGATGTGTGAATTACATTTGATGTGTCAAACGATGATAGTTTTGTAGTTACCCGATGTGTAAAGATAAGATTATTAGGTTTATCTCACATCAGTTGTAGATAATATTGGTTACTTATATATAAAGGGAAGATTGTTAGACAATAATATGTTTAGGGTCGCTTCGATGTGTAAAGGGGATATTATTCAATTTATTACATATTGTTCATGAATGATATTGATGACTTATATATAAACTAATAGGAAAACCTTATTCATTAAATTAAATTTTAAATTAAGAAATATTTGTGATACATATTACGAGTTTTTTTATTATGTAAAATCTATTGTGGAGGCCAAAAGGGCCCAATCTAACCGACATAGGATAGGCTGTAAGAATGTTCACACCTGGTGCAGCAATATCCGGTTGTTCAAATAAGGCTTCAATCAATATGACTTTGGATCAGTCCTCTAATTTAGAATTTGAATGGTTATCTCTCAGTTCTAAGTTGGTAAGTAGATGCTGCACATAAATATGTATGCAGCTATTGAAGACAAGCAGCTTGTGATCGATCATGGAAAGAAGTATATACCTTGAGAATTTCTGGAGCTATAGTATTAGGACTCGATTTGAAAAAGAAGCAATCTTTGTTGGTTTCTGCTCACCTTTGCGTAGTAGATCTGCAGCCATATCAACCTCATGTTTTCAGAAATTTCAACATGACAAAACATCACTAGACATGATAATATTTCTCATTTTAAACAACTAGAGGGGGATCGCGAGAAAGGTATTGTTGTACCTTGAAGAGTAATAGTAGTTGATAATTTGGGTTCCGACCTCATAATTCACAAAAACTCATGGTGCAGCCGCACAAGCTAGGACACTTACAAGGGTACGATCTACTGCTATAACGACACCAAGAGCTCCATTCTCATTGATGGTTGTCATACCAGCATTGGAGATGCCAAAGCAGAGCACAATGCTCCCAGCCATGGACGATTCATTCTTAGGCAAGCTGCTACACAGACAGACTGCCACCAATCCCGAATGTGAATGATGCTAATAAATAAATATACGAATATATATATATTTTTAAGAACAACAACACTTCCCTGCAATTTAAGTTTTTGTTCTTACCCTCCACTTGCCATCTGCATTGTGCTTGGACAATACTTCAAATTAGCAAAACCAATATCCTTTCCGGACAGCAAAAATAAGTTTTTCTTTTCAAATCGTTTTAAGGTATTTGGAAATTTCAATATTTTTAAACATTAATTAGAGAGATTTATATTTTTTATTATCTTTATAATTTTTACTTAATTAAATTATAAATACACTGAAGATGGAAACTAAGAGTTGATAAACACTTTTTTATTTTATTTTACGAACTTTATCAACAATTAAATTATATATACTATAAAGGTAAAAAATAGGAGTTAGTAAACACACATATCTATCAAAATAATTTTAATAATTTCATACAACCGGCAGAAACAAGTGACTAGTTTGTTGTTTATTAGGAAGGGAATCAAAAGTTGTATTATGATAAAGAATAGAAAATAATTGATTTAACTAATTAAAATACAGTAAAAAACTAATACTTTTCTCTAAAATATATAAAATAAATCATCACAATCTAATTATTCAATAGGATCTTTACATAAAACTAGGATTATTTTTAAAAGTATATAATTTTTCATTTCAAACAAAGTGAGGGGAAGGTGAGAGCAGCTTCGGCCTGGAAGGCTTTGACGTACCAGCTTCTTGCTGCAGACGAGCGTGGAGTTGCAGTCCCTTCCACCGGTGTGGTATCGACCCTAGGCCATCGTCGGCGAAGCTCGGCGACCTGTTTGTTCCATATATCATTTTGATGGCTTTGATTTGGTTTTTGTTTTAGAAAATAAGTTTGATTGATTGGCTATTTACTTCTCATATGAAAAACTGAAAATCAAGAAGTCTTTAGCTAACTACGAAAAAGAAAACATACTGGCATTGGCGAGTGCTGCTGCTCTGAGCAGCCTAGCAGCAAGGAAAGATGGACGGCGAATAGCAAGCGGTGGCGACTCATTGCGTTGCCTGCAATCAGATCCACCCTCGGACATTCTAAATATACAGGAATTGAGCAACATTGATGATGATGACAGCAGAAAAAGACATGCATATTATTGGTTTTGTGCAGCGATGGAATAATGGAGGGCCAGATTATATGGGCAGCGCTACAGTGCGCTGCCCTATTTTGGCAGCGCATTGGCGCTGCCTATTGTGGACCGTTGGATCTAATCCAACGGTCCACAATCAACCCACACCATCCCTCCCCCCCCACCCCCCACACCCACTTTCAGCCTCCCGTCGCCGCCCCCGCCGGCCGCCGTCGGCCCCTGTCCGCCGCCGCCCCATGCCCCCGCCCCCGCTGCCCGCCCCCGCCGGCCGCCGTCGGCCCCCGCCCGCCGCTGCGCCTGCCCCAACCGGCCTCCCCTGCCCCCGCGCCCGCTGGCCGCCCCAGCCCCCCTGGCCTGCCCCAGTCCCTGCCCCGCCCCCAGCCCCCGACCCCCGCCCAGCCCCTGCCCCGCCCCCGCCCCGCCGGCCGCCCCAGCCCCGCCGTTGCGGCTGCCCCAGCCGGCCTCCCCTGCCCCCGCCCCCGCTGGCCGCTGCCTTTGCCCCCGTCGGCCGCCGCAGCCTCCGCCGCAGCGTCCGCCGCAGCCCCCTGCCCCCCCCCGCGGGTGGCCGGCGGCGAGGTCGCCGGCGGTGGGGTGGCGCGGCGAGAGAGAGCGGGGGGAACAGGGGAGGGTAAAAACGTAATAAAAATTTTACTCGGTCCCGACTCGAGTTAATATTACGAAATAAATTTAAAAAATAAAATTTTTTTTAATAAATACTTTATTTGATCTCGCACGAGATCGAGTCAATATTATGAAATAAATAAAAAAAATAATTTTTTTATAATAAATACTTGATTCGATCTCGCACGAGATCGATTCAATATTACGAAATAAATTTAAAAAATTAAAATAATTTTGTAATAAAAACTTTATTCCGTCCCACACGAGACCGGCGCCGTACATTTCCCACCACGTCCATCCAGCCCCGAGGCGGTGACATTGTTGGCCAGCGGGCTGCCTGCCGCAAGGTCGCCGACAGGGGGTGGCGCGCCAAAAAAATGAGGAAGAAATAGGGGAGAGTATTTTGGTAATAAAAATTTTACTTAATCGGACTCGAGTTAAAATAATTTATTACGGAATTATTTTATTTTTTAAAATTTATTTTGTAATAAAAATTTATTCAGTAATAAAGTTATTTTGTAATAAAAACTTGACTCGGTCCCGCACATGATTCGATCTCGCACCCAATCCCTATTGTGGACCGTTGGATCTAATCCAACGGTCCACAATCAACCCACCCCATCCCTCCCCCTCCCCCCTACCCACTTTCAGCCTCCCGTCGCCGCCCCTGCCAGCCGCCGTCGGCCCCTGCCCGCCGCCATTACGAAATAAATAAATAAATAAATAAAATTTTATAATAAATACTTGATTCGATCTCGCACGAGATCGAGTCAATATTACGAAATAAATAAAAAAATAAATTTTTTTTATAATAAATATTTGATTCGATCTCGCACGAGATCGATTCAATATTATGAAATAAATTTAAACGGGCTCGCCGAGCCGGTTCCAAT